>VDFB02050233.1:0-21245 GCA_007258455.2 Sequoia sempervirens | reverse complement strand
GATTTGAAATTTGCTGCCGAGTTACAGTACTTCCCAACAAAATCACTCAAACTATGCATGAGCCATGGGATGACCATAGGATAACCAGTGCCAGACATAGGGCATCTCTATGCTTTGCGTCATCCCCAAAAGGAAAAAACAAAATAAAAAGAGAAAAAAGACAATGTATGACATATAAAAGAAGAGAGATACAAATAGAAGAAGTGTACAAAGAGAGTGAAAACTTCAAACACACGATATGGGGGAATGCAATACACACATGAAAATGCAAAAAGAACAAAGGGACAAGTAATGCAAATTTAAATAAACCACGTTAACTAAGTTATTGGTTTCTCAACCTTCAATGGTTAAACCGGAAAGGAATAACATAGTTAAGAGACAAAGACAAATGCATTACAAGGAGAAGGCGAACAACTTCTTGCCCTCCACAAAGTGTAAAGGAAAGAATGAGCCGAGGTGGTGATGTGAAAGAATCATGCAATAGTAAGAATAGGGAATTCTATAACTACATGGCATGATGAAGGGATTTATATTGTTTTAAGGTATGATGGGGAAGCAATCGGTATCAATGAAGTGATACTTACCCAGTATTTCCTTCAATGTCCAACATTCTTCTATTTGATGTCCAAGAATATGATGATATTTGTGAAATAGGATGCTAGAGTATTTCAGATGAATAACCAACCTATTCACAGGTGGTAAAAGTATAAGAACTAGATTTAAGAGTAGTTGAAGTCTCCTTTCACATTCAGGTGGAGGATATGTGGGAAACTTGATCTTTTTTAGTTTGTAAGCTCGTTTTCTCTTTCTAGATTTTCCTTGTTCATGAATAGAAGGAGGAAGAGGACCTATAGGGATCATAACATCCTTGTCATTAGGAGGAGAAGGAGAATGTTTAAGTTAGGAGGAGCATTCAATATCACTGTTCCAACATCCTAAATTATCCTAGGTTGAAGAGGATGTATATCAAGATGAGAAGGATCTTGAAATCCTAGTCCTATTGTGTGTGCTTCAGATGATTTTTGTTCAAGAAGTTGATGGATGTCATGTTCATATTTTGTGTCACAACCTTTTTTACTTAAGATGGTGAATCCTTTACCATATGTCTCTTAAAGTTTGATGGGAGTGTTTGTGACTTTGTGATCATAAAATGGATGTGAATGTGATTGGTGAGAGGAACTAGGTCCACTTGAGAGAGGGACCTTAGGTCCTATAGTGACTTCAGGATGTAAGTATGCAAAGTGATTACGAGGTGCAATAGTGGGAAGGTCTTGTGACCTCATGGAGGGTTAAAAATCCACATTTTCTTCTAAGTTATCAAGGAAATCATTGTAGAACTTATTCATGCTATCATAATCTCCTCCACTGATGTCTACTTCTCATGGAGGATAATCATGAGGAGTTAAAGGAGCATGAGGTTGTTTAGGATCATAAAATATGCATAAAAAAAAGCAATGAGTTAAACCAAAGGGCACCTAGGAAAAATCTAATGAATCTAGAATGTTGTGGATGCTGGTTGAAATCACTGATTTTTCATAGTGGGACCCATTCACCTAGGCTGGTGAACTAGTCCCCCTCCTGGTAAAAAACTATCGAAAGCAAGTTTCTGTCTATCGGGATCCAAAATCTTAAAAAAAAAAAAATAGTCCTAAGGTGGGACTCATTCACCATGAGTGGAAAATCAGTCCTCTCCTAAATTTCTATTAAATTAGGAGATAAATCTGCAACACCAGATTTGGAAATCACTGCTTGTTGGGTTGTAAAATTCAATTCTACATAAAACCTTCTCCAAGCTTGAAATAAACTTAAGTTTACTTGAAGCACCTAGTTGACTTGTAAACCAATTTTCAACATGAAAAAGCTTGTCAAATCTACATACCTAGGTCTACAAACAAACAAGCAATAGGGGAAAAATGGTTTAAGGTTAGTGAATAGGGGTTTTCCTTGGTCAAACCCCACTTTTTGTAATCAAACCTTTAATAAAATAATGAAATGCACGGGAATGATAAACTAATAACATGCAATTACCATTTAACTTACCAAACCCTTGATGATGCAAGTCTGAAGTAATGTCAATGGCTTCTCCAAAATTCTTGAATAATTCTTTAAAAGATGTAAAATGCTTGAATGCTTGAATGAATAGGTGAATAAGTGAGCTTGATCAATGGGGGTTGAAATTTGGTGAAAATCACTTATTTATACACACTTGTTCCTTAGTTACCCATTCATACCTCATCACATTCCGACATCAACTGTTTTTGAATAAAATCTTAAAAGAAAATTTAAAATATTTTGAATTTGGGGCCAAGGGGGACTGATTCGCCACCCATGGTGAATGGGTCCCTCTTAGGACCTAAAAATGTGTTTCAGGAAATATGTTGTATTTAATGTTGTTTGTTAGGATAATACTCAAAAATACACTTAATTAAGCATATGAGAGCATAAAGGGGTCAAATAAAGCATAAGAAAAGGATAAATAGTGAAGACATGCTTAGAAAA
Source organism: Sequoia sempervirens (assembly GCA_007258455.2). Classification (NCBI taxonomy): domain Eukaryota; kingdom Viridiplantae; phylum Streptophyta; class Pinopsida; order Cupressales; family Cupressaceae; genus Sequoia; species Sequoia sempervirens. Next base: position 18,746 of record VDFB02050233.1, on the reverse strand, counting down.
GTATGAAAGCTTGTTATAAGACTTTAGAACACTTCAAAATAGGACTTGTTGATGAATAAAAATGTGATTTTTAGGTGAATTGTAATTAATAGAGTCAAGAAGAATGTAGAAATGTCTTACAACACTTCACCTTCACAACACATAATTTTTTGAATTTTAGTACCTAAATAAGCATGTTCAAGCCATGTTGCAACATAAAATTAGAGCAAAATAGTTCCAACACCATGAAACAAGACCTAAAAAGCCATGAAAATGACAAGGGGCCATTTTTCTATGGCACAATGTTATTATTGATGGTGGTAGCACTGGCAATCTTGTTTATGAGGAAATGGTAACTAAGTTGCATTTGGAAAGAAGGCACCCACATGCATATAGGATTGCTTGGTTGCAAGATGATCGTAAAGTTTTGGTAAATGAATAATTTCTAGTCAAATTTAAGATAGGTGATTATCATGATGAAGTTTTATGTGACATAATGTCTATAGATGTTCATCACCTATTTTTGGGAATCCCTTGGAAGTTTTACAAGTGTGTAGTACATGATGGGTATGCTAATACATACTCCTTGTTAAAGGATGGAATCAAACACAAGTTGAGGCCCTTGAGTAAGGAAGAATGAAAGTTATGTAATAAAATTGTAAAATGTTTGATTCACAGAGTTTTAACCAAATAGTGGAAAAGGATTAGGATGGATATTTTGATTTGCTAATACAAGTTGCAGTAGTATGGATTGCACTCAATAAAGATAAAGTGAAGGTCTTGGTGGACAAAGAAGAGGTAAAATCTATTTTTTGTGAAAATGATGTTGCTGATTTATGTAAGCAAGATAATATTTGTGTAGAAGAATATATATTGTAGCAATAAGTACATTAGAGAATGAAGGCATTAAAGTTGTGAGCAAGGAATAAGGTGAGAAAGTGAATGTTGATTTTTTTGGTGAGATGCCCTTTGCATCAGTTGATGATTTCTCATTTGATAAAGATATTTCTATGGATGATAGTTTATTGCAAGATGAAAGGGAAGAATATTTTGATTATGTTAGTGAAATTGAACTAGACATAGAGGAGGGAAATGGAAGGGATGAATATTTTGATTCTATTACTAATGATGAATTTGCAGCTGAAAATTGATTTTTGGGAGATATAGGAGAGGAGGAGCACATGAAGAGACTATACATGAAGAGCTAAGAGACAACATTCATAAAATGAATTTTTAGTACAAAACTCATGTTGATTTGAAGAGGAGATACAAATACAAAGAGTTTCAAGTTGGTGATGAGGAGATGGTTCATTTGAGAATAGAGAGGTTTCTAGTGGGAATTTACAAGTTGAAAATGAGGAAGATTGGGCCTTGCCAGATTGTGGGAAAACACAAATTAGGTAATGTTTATAAAGTAGAATTTCCAAGTGAACTCATTTTTTTTATAATTTTCAATATTTTTGATCTAACCATGTTTAATTATTTTGAAAATGATGAAGTTATAGTAGATGTGCAACAACAAGCATAAACATCAAGTTTAGGGAAAGAGCATATAGAAACTATTCTTGATTGCAGGGTGAGTAAGAGCACTAGAAGAAAATAATGCATGGATTACTTGGTGAAATGGATTGGAAGGCCTCTTGAGGATGCTTCTTGGTTGTATCAAGCTGAAATTACTCATCTTTGATATCCTCTTGGAAAATGATGAGATCACTTTTTCTTCTACCATGGGTGTCTGATGCAGGAGCATCCATGGCATAGTGGCTATCTTGTGTCAACAAAAGAGGTTCAAATTTTTGTTGCAATGTTGTTGTGAATTGAATTTCATGTTCATCTTGTGAAATTCATATTTTTTGTGAATTTGAATGTCATGAAATATTGGAATTTGAAAATTTCAATTTGGAGTAAATTTGGGTCAAAATAGGATAAGGTGGCATAGTGGAAAAAATGTTTTAAATGAAAAATCTTGAAAAAGCAAAAGAAAGTGTGGGTTTCTTGGAGACCACTAATTTGAATTGTAACTCCAAATTTAAAATTCCTCAACTTCTAAAAAATAGGGAATTAGAAGGTGGGTGCCCAAGTTGGGAAAAGCTTATTTTTGCTTTCATGGGAAAATCTAGAAGGCCATTAAAGCATTTCCGACCATTCACAACATGTTTTTGAGTTTTTCAAATATATTTTTATTAATTTTTATTAATGCAAATTAATTTAATGGAGAGTCAAAAAAAGGGGCATGGGTTTTTTAAATGGGTTTGAAATGACAAGAAATTTAAATGAAATGCACTCACATTTCATTTTTGTTGTGGTTTTGGAGTTGTTTAATTAAAAAATAATTTTATTTTTTGAGACAAGCTTTCTAGAATACAGGAAAAGGAGAAGAGAAGAGCATAGCATACCTCTAGGAAAATGATTTGATGGTGTTGGTGCAGATTGGGGATTGATTATAGAGTTCTAAACATCACCCTTTGTTGTAGATTTCTGTATTGGGTTGCTATGAGAAGTTTTGTTGTTGCTAGAGAGTATTTGTGTTGCAAGATTTTGATTTGTTGTTGCAAATCCTTTTATTATATTTATTTTCCTATAGTATTGTAAGGGCTTGTTGTAGTCGTAGACCTTTTGTTTTGATTGTAATATGATTTGACGAAATTAAATTGAAATTGGAGTTGTTGGTTGCAAGTTGCAAACCAGAGTTGCACATTGTTGTAAAGATTTTTTTTTTCTGAAGATTGTTTCTCAGAATTGTGTGAGCTATCTAGAATTAGTTTCCATTGAGTAATCTACTTTTATTAGTTTCATACATAATATAATATAATATAGATATAATAATAAAATAATAATACAAATTTACTTGTTATAAAAATATATAATAAATAAAAACAAGAGTAAATATATAATAACATAATAATTTTCATATCATAAAAGTTTACCAAGCATCATTGGTCACATGAAAAAAATTTATAGGGGGTGGAGGTGGCTACTTGATTTCAATTCCTACAATAAAAAATAATACAAATTTAATTACATTATAAAAAAATTATAATAATAATAAATATATAGTAAATATATTATATAATAATATGTGTTAATAATTATAAATTTTGGGGATGGCTCTGTGCGACAGCTGGGTGCGAGCTAGGGCCCATGTTCCCTACCTATTAAAAGCTCCATTCTACCTGTGACTACTGGCCATGACTGTGGTGCGATCTGAAGGGGATTTTTACTTGTGCTCATGGGTACGTGGGTTGGCTTTGGGGTCCAATATTTGTTTGGTTGTGGGAGAATTTTTTTCCTGTGTTTTTTGTTGCGCTCGACATTTTCTTGGCAGGTGGTGTTTTGTGATCTGAGACTGTGGGTCTCTTGTTCCATCTCTCTTTTTTGGTGTGGTTGTGTTATTTGGTCCATGGAGAATCGGGGTTTTGTTTTGTCTTAGATTTCCTCTAGGGATTTGGAGATGGCAGAGTTGTCTTCTTTGTTGCATGCCAATGTTAAAGATCAAATGGGTAAACCCCTATCTGGAGATGGAGTCTCCTCCTCAAAATGGATGTTTCAAATTAAAAAAGTAAACGGATGTTTGGAAAGATCCAAGGATCGACCAGTTTTGGTTATTCAACCTAAACAAGTTTTAGAGGATGTTGAATATTGGTGTAATCATGCCCTTATTTGCAAATTTTGGGCCTTTGTCTTTCTCTACCTGTGTTGGACTCCTTGGCACGTCGGGTTTGGAATCCTGAAGGTGATATGGAGATTAGTATGGCAGCTAATAACTATTTTATGGTTATCTTTTCAAGCATGTCGGATAGGAATAGGGCTTTTGAAGGAGGCCCTTATTTCTTTAACCAGGTGGGGCTTTTCATCAAGCCTTGGCACATGGGCTTCAACTCTGTTGAAGAGATCCCCTCATAGGTACCTATGTGGGTTCGTTTGTCGAGGTTTCCTTTGGAATTCTGGAGGGAAGATATTCTTCACTCAATTTCATTGCTTCTTGTAAAACTTGTGGGATCAACTACGCAAAATCAAGATCGTAATGTAATTTCTTTTGCTCATATTTGTGTAGAAGTTGATTTAAATAATCTGTTACCAGACTCTTTGGAAACTTGCATGGGATCTTCTTCTTGGATCCAGCAGCTAGATTATGAGACCCTCCCTTTAAGATGCTGAATTTGTCATGAATATGGTCATTTACACTACAAATGTCCCAGATTGAAGCCCTTCCCCTTGGCTGACTCTGGACCTCCTAGGGGGCACAAGGGGAAGAATCCTTTTTGTAATGAACCTATAGATAATGAGGGTTTTACTCTAGTTAAGTCCCATAACAAAGGCAAGGGAAAGAAGAGAACCTGGTTGGATAGAGAGAATGAGGGTAATTTTAATAGATTTGATGTTCTTGAAGATTTAGTCCAAAAGGAAGGTATTCCAATTGAGTTCTCTTCTAGGGTTAAGGGTCTACATGAAGTTCGGGATGAGGATACAAAGGAGGATCATATTTTATCTCCAAGGGACCTTTAGGTTGAGAAGATAGCTATGGATCTGCCTTCTTAGGTTTAGGATATCAGGGATCTCAAGGGGTCATAGGCTTTGAAGGGATTTGTTGTGGTGGCTCCTAATCCCCCTGCTCCTAACGGGCCTGAAACTCTGTGAAGGGTAACAAAGCTCCTCCTGTTTTAGGCTTACAATAGAAATCTTTTAAAAAGGGGCCTCTTGATAAACCGTCAAGGAGTGGAAGGAAGATTGATCAAGAGAATGTCAAGATTAGGGGTGATACTTTGGTTGAGTATGGGTCTTTGAAACCCATTGATTTCCACTTCTCCCACCCCCATAAATGATTGTTTTATCATGGAATGTAAGGGGGTTGAACAATATTCCTAGACAAAAGGCTGTTTGTAGATTAATTGAATCTCAATCACCCGATGTGGTTTTTATTTAGGAAACTAAGCTTATAGTGGATGGTTTGGCTAATTTTGCTTCACGCATCTATCCCCAGGGAAATTGGCAGGGGGTGGGTTCTTTGAATAGTTCAGGGGGGGTGGCTTGCTTCTGGAACCTAAGGAATATGATCCCCTTATGGTGGATTTCTAGTCGGTCTTCCATTCCTCTGGTAGCCTATTGTTTTGCAACTGGAGAAAGGTGTTTTTTATCCAATATTTATGCTCCTACTGATCTTTTAGGTAAGTCAAATCTCTGGGCTCACATCAGATTCATCTAGGCCTTGGACCCATTTCTCCCTTGGATTTTGGCTGGTGATTTTAATGTCATTACTTTCCTGGATGAAAAACATGGTGGGATAGCCAGGCTGGACCCTTCTGCAACTCTGCTTAGGGATATGATTGGTTCCTTGAATCTCATTGATGTGAAGCCAACCAATGGGGTCTTTACATAGAATAATAGGAGATGTGGTGTTGAGACTATCTCATAAAGGCTTGACAGATTTCTTGTTTCCTACTATTGGATGAACAATAGGTTGATCACCAGTTCAGAAATTCTCAATTGGAGGGGCTCTGATCACTGGCCTATTAGGCTCTCTGTCACCGCTTATGGAGTCACCAAAAATACCTCTTTCAAATTTTAGCTGATGTGGTTAGGAGATCAGTCTTTGCATGATCTTATGTTGGATTGGTGGTACGAGGGGATGCCTGCCCATGGGATGGCCATGTTTACTTTTAGTAAGAGGCTTCAGCATGTGAAGTTTCAGGCTTAAGAGATGGAATAAACAATGTTTTGGGAACCTACATGCTCAAAACATGGCTGCTCATTCCAAGTTGGACACCATCACTCATCATATTTGAGACCAAGGGTTGACCTTTGATCTAAGTAAAGCTGAGTCCTTGGCTCTTAAGGGATTGGAAGCGTGGGAACTTCGAGAGAAGATCTTCTGGAAGCTAAAATATCATGTTGATTGGCTTCAAGAGGGGGATAGGAATGCTGCATTCATTCATAATTTGGTTAAGGCTTGAAGATAAGGGAATTCTATCTCCTCTCTTGTTTCGCCTAATGGGGCTCAGCTCTCTTCCTGTGCTGATATTTCTAGGGAAGCAGTTAATGATTTTTCAAACCTATTTTCTAGGGAAGATCTTGCTGATAGGGTTGAGGAGAGGGTCACCTTGGATTGTATTCCCTAGTTGGTCTCTACTGAGATGAATGGGGCTCTCTTAAGTCCTATCTTGTTACCTAAATTGGAGACAATGGTGTTTAATATGAAAAAAGGTAAGGCTCCTGGACCAGATGGGTTTTTGATTGAGTTCTTTCAGGAGTTCTGGGAAATAATAAAGTTTGATCTCCTCGAGGTGGTTCAGGAATCACATAGGAGTAAACAAATGCTCAAGTCCATGAACTCTACTTTCTTGGCTCTCATTCCTAAAAAGGAGGGAGCTAATCATCTGGTTCAATTCTGGCCTATTGCTTTATGTAATGTTGTTTACAAGATCATCACCAAATTGATTACTGAGAGACTAAAACCACTCCTCGGTACTCTGATCTCTGCTGAGCATGGTGGTTTTGTTGAAGGGAGAGAAATTTTGGATGGTGTTGTGATAGCTATGGAAGCTATTCATTTTATGGCTAACTCTAAGGTTTAGGCTATGTTTATTAAACTTCACATGTCTAAAGCTTATGATCGAGTGAGCTGGGAGTTCTTACAGAAAATTCTCTTGTCTTTTGGCTTTCATGAGGAGTGGGTGAATTGGGTTCTTAGTTGTGTGACCTCGTCCTCCTTCTCAGTTCTCATTAATGGGGAACCTTTAGATTTGTTTAGTGCTTCTCGAGGACTCCGGCAAGGGGACCCTTTATCTCCTTATTTATTCATTATAATGGCGGAGGGTCTTGGAACATTTATTAAATCTCAGGTGAGGCAGGGTCTTATCCATGGTTGGAGCTGGAGCAATTATCTCCCTTCCTACTCTCATATTCAGTTTGTGGATGATACTGGGTTGATGGGCAGGGCTAGAATTAGTGAAGTAGTGAACTTCAGGAGAGCTTTAGAAGTCTATTTGAAGGCTTTAGGTCAGTGTATTAATGATGATAAATCCTCCATTTATTTCTTCAATACCCCTCAGCTTTTTCAGAGCAGGATTGCAAGGATCCTTAGATTTCAGATCGGTTCTCTTCCCTTGATGTACCTTGGGATCCCGTTGGCTTTGGGATCTTAGTGTAGAGATTACTGGTAGGGAATTTTGGATAAATTCTGGAGTAAGGTTAGTCATTGGACTTACAGATGGTTATCCTCTGTTGGGAGAGTAGTTCTTCTAAAGACGGTGGTGCAGTCTCTCCCCATTTATAGGTGTTGTGTGCAGGTTCCCCCATCCACCTTTGTGTGGGAATTTGATGCTCTATCTCAACAATTTCTTTGGTTAGGCAACCTTCTCTCCTCAAAGTGGAGTTTAGTCAAGTGGGAGTCTATCTGCAGGCCAAAGCATGTTGGGGGCCTTGGTCTTAGGTCTATGGCTCTTACTATCATAGCCTTGGCTGCCAAGCTATACTGGAGGTGGTGCAACAATCAAGATTGGGATTGGGCCATGATTCTTTCCCACAAGTATCTTCCTATGGCTGATAGCCTTGATGTGTTGTGGCTTGCTTTGCAGGGTAAAGGTTCTTGTATTTGGGATGCCCTTAAGAAGGGAGATCAGCTGATTAAGGAGGGTCTCTTCTAGATCTGTAATAGAGGCTCTGATGCTCTATTTTGGCAAGACTCTTGGGATGGTTACCCTCCCATTCTTTCTAGCTTTCCTCAGCTTCAGCCTCTTTGCCATATTTTTTCTGATGCTAGTTGGATTAAGGTGGAGCATTTTAAAATTGTCAAGTGTATTTTTTCAGGCGATGGTGGCTTGCTAGAAGGACCCGCAGGAGTGGCCCATGGGTGGTTCTGATGAGGATCATGCTATTCTTACTAGATTTTTGGAGGGCAGGCTCTACAACTCCTTTAATGCGAGGGATGTTTTGGCTTGGATTCCTAGTCAAAAAGGTAAATTTATTGTTGCTCAAGGCTATGCTATGCTTGACAGGAACTTACATGGTCCAACTGAGGTGCAATGGTGGAAGAAGGTATGGGACAAATTCTCTTGGCCCAAATGCAATTTTTTCTTATGGTTCGTTGCTCAGAAGAAGTGTCTCACTTGGGAAAATCTTTGCAAGTGAGGTTTTCAGGGACCTTCTATTTTCCTTCTTTGTTCGCACGGTGAGGAGTGTACCTCCCACTTGTTCTTTCTTTGCCCTTATTCTAGAGAGATATGGCATAGATGGTGGGAGGCTTGGCATCATGGTTGTATTCATGCTACCTCCCTTATTTATTTTTGGGAGAGTTTGGGCAGGCCTCCAACAAAGACTTCTTTTCTGCAGGTGGCCTGGTCTATTGGGCTTATTTTCATTCTCTAGAACCTTTGGTTGGAAAGGAACCATAGAGTTTTTTGTGGCTCCAATTTGGGAATTTTTCAATTGTGGAAGAAGATAATTAGCAGGCTTCAGGAGACTATTTCTGCTAAGTGTGATATGTCTGAAAATACTGATCCTGGTGATCTTGCTATTTTTTGAATTTGAACCTGGGGGATAGTAGAAGGGGATGCTTTGCCGGAAGAAGGCCCCGTCAGGTCAGGCAAAGGGTCTGTCGGGATGGGAGGTGGATGCCTCCACTGGTGGGGGTCCTAAAGATTAATACTGATGGTTCTTCTCATGGGAACCCTGGTCATGCTGGTGTTGGGGGTATTGGTAGAGGTAATGATGGTGGTGCGATTTTTGTTTTCTCTATTTACAAAGGTCAGCACTCTAATAATCTGATGGAGGCCCTTGCTATTAAGATTGCAGTTGAGCGTGGATGCTCTTTACGCTGGAGGAGGATCATCTGTGAGTCAGATTCTCAGATTGTTGTGGATATGTTGAACAACTAGAGTTTGGATGATGTTAGTTGGCAATTAGCCTCTGTGGTTAGACAGATTCAGAGTCTATGCAATTCTGTGGATTATGTCTCCTTTTGTCATATCCCTAGAGAGTGGAACAAAGTGGTTGATTGTTTGGCGAAGTGGGCCTCTGAGAATGCGGATGGCTACAATATTAGTGGAAGGGATGAGTTACCTTTTGATTATCTTGGGACCCTGGAGAGGTTTAAAGTGGAAGACAAGAATATGTAGTGTTGTTATTGGTTGTTCCGGTGGTGGTCTTGATTTGGTGGGCCTCTGACCTTTGCCTTGTACTTTGGATTTGATTGAATAAAATTTTTACCCCTTCTTTTTAATATATATATATATATATGTTAATAATTAATTGTTGAATTTTATTATTTATTTAATTTACAATTAATTTAATTTAATAGAAATTTAATTACATTATAGTTTTTTTGATAATAATAATAAATATGTCATATAATATATATGTTAATAATTAATTGTTCAATTTTATTATTTATTTAATTTACAATTATTTTATTTTAATTTAAACTTATTTTAAAAATATTTTATTTTACATTAAATATACTTAAAAATTATTTTTAGTTTAATTTTATTCCTTTCTATCAATAAAAATAATAATATATAACTTTTTCATTAAAAAGAAAATCCATAGAATAATAAAAGGATAAGATGAAATATGAATTGAGTGGTTGCAATGACACAATGTGTTTTAATCACACTTCCGGACAAAAATTCCCTTGTGCGGCCAAATAATGTTTCAAAATATCAATGTGAACGTCCAGTGAGCGGTTTCCCCATTAAGGAGGGGATAAAGAGTTGGCCCACATCTCAACCTCAAATTCGACCTCGCCGAGCTATAAAGTCTACAAACACCACCCGAATATTATTCAATAATCATTTCAAAAGCAAGTCGAAGAGAGTCTAATTTTTCTTAGCACTCATCAATGGCGTTCATGGCTTCAATTATGACAAAAGTTCTGGCAGGCCTTAACTACGGGTCAGTGCAAAGGAACAAAGTGGATCATATCAGTAGGTTGCCACACAGTAACCTCCAAGTCAAGTGCATTTTACAGGTTTGCAATTTTGTTGTTCGTTTTTGCAATTAGAGTATATTTTTTAACTGTAGCTTTGTCTAATTTCTTAAAATTTGTTGCGTGGATCAGGAACCAGAGCCGCCATTCATTATAGAAGGCGTTTCTTGTTCAAGGTCTACCCAGGCAAGGAACACTTCAAATGCCCAATTTATAGTTTGTACTTTTTTTTATTTTGATTGTGTTTGCATTTTTGTCATCAACTTTCTGATCACACTCCATGATCTATCATCAGGAAGAGAGAGCAAGGAAGAGAAAATTGTTTTGGATCACACTCCATGATCCATCATCAATTTTCTCTTCCTTGCTCTTTCTCATCCTGATGATGAATCATACAGTGTGATCTGAAATATTAATGACAAAAAATGCAAACACAGTCAAAACTAGAAAAAAAACTAATTCAGAATTATGAATTGTGAAAACTTGATATCTTTATTTGTCTAATGTGTTATAATTTATGGATCGAAACGTCCGCTTCTCCTTCAAGCTATGTCCAGGTTAGGACCAAGGTTGAGTTTGTGATAGAGCTCGCCACTGGAAGGGCGGCCATGTTGGGATTCTTGTCGGCCATTGCAGTGGAGGCTTTGACCGGAAGAGATTTCTGGTCGCAGCTGTATGGTGGAGGAGCGCAGTGGTTTATTTTAACCGAAACAATAACGTTAGTGGGAACGTTGGTGCCCTCTTTCCAGGGAATATCTCTGTCGGGGCCAGTATTTACAACCACAGCAGAGTTGCTGAATGGGCGCATTGCTATGGTTGGCTTGGTGGGACTGGCCATCAATGAATACGTCAGGGGCGGACCTCTTCTATAAACACCTAAATAGGCGGTGGACTACAGTAAATGTACTTGTTTACTGACTATTTATCACTAGTGTCTTGATCAAGACACACCCATGAGGCTTGGATGCTTTATGTGGCCGTTTTTAAGTTTTATATTACAGCTTTAAACTGTATAATTTGACTTCTGTATATTTTTTATATAACCGTATATATTGCACATAAAAAATTATTATAGGTGAATTTAACATAGTATTTTAATTTGTGATATTAATATGGATTATTTTGTATATTTTTTATATAACCGTATATATTGCACAAACCATTCCCAAATAGCTGATGCTCATGCCACCACTTCCTTGAATTTCAACAGAAATTGAGGATCTTGAAGCCACATCTTTCCAAATCTAAAAGGAAACCGCAAAGATTTCACTCCCCCAACACCTCCAGAAGAATCAAAAAAAGATCTGAGGCTGAAAACAGTAGAATCCTACCATCCATGGTAAAGGGGAAAGCTGCAAAATCCCCACTAAACAAAAATCTATCTAGTTTCTCCGCTATCCCATTGAAACCCGACCTCCTATTCGTCCAGATATAAGAACCATTCACCAATTGATATACAGCAAGGAGTTCGAGTTTACAAATTCCTTGAAAATTGTTTGAGACTGTAACTTCCTCCCAACCCCACCACGCTTGTCTTTCGCCTTTAGGATTGCATTAAAATCACCCCTAAGATACAAATCGAACCCTTTCAAGACTGAAGAAAGGCTCCAATGTCTCGCCATACCAATCTCTTGTGCACCAAATTAATAGGCCCATAAACATTTACCAAAATGAATTCAAGATTTGAATTCACACTCTTGAATTTGCTCACCAACCACCACCTCCCTGCAACCACTTCCTCAAATTGTACAAGATGTGGATGCCACATTGTTATTATTCCACCCTAATCCCCTTGAGAATCAACAACGGAGAAGCTCCAAGCCCTTTGTTTTTCCTTCAAACTCCCTATCTCCTCATTCTACAATTTAGTTTCTTGAATAAGGACGATATCCACCGATTTGTCTTCAACCCTGACGTCTAAGTAGATGTTGCTTGTTAGGGGTGTTTAAGCCCCTAATATTCCAGCTTAGCACCCTCATTGCCCCCTAGGAAGGGGACCACCCTTCCTTGATCTAAGATGCATAGTAATTTTTTGTTGTCCAGCTGCCTCCACTGCAAGAGAACTTTTCTCTTCATTCGTCTTTCGCCCAACTTTCCTCTTATCTCCACAGTCTAGAGTTGCTTTCCCATTACCCTACAATTGAATCCCCAACCTCTTCCTGGTACACACCTTTGACTCCTCTGAATTCCACTCCTTCACCACTCCCAACTGCCCTTGAACATCCTCCACTACCTTCTCCTCCCACCTCAGATTCTCAGCCTCTTCTACTTCTTTCATAGCACTCACTTCCCAAGGAGCCTCTCCATACAAAATCAATTAAAGATTTTTTTCATCTTCCCAATCTAACCTCTTCTCAACCTTCTTCTCCTCAACATTTGCCTCTTGATGAACCTCAACCAAGGTTCTTAATTAATTCCCTACCTCCATAATTGTTTCCCAATCATTAAGTTCCTGGTCCAAAACTGAAGCATTCTCCTTCAGGGCAGCATTCATGTCAATATCCTCCAACCTCTCCTTCAAAGGTTGCAACCCTATAGGCAAACCACCATGCTCTAACAATGGTAAATCTACATCCCTCCTCCCTACATCCTTAGAATCCTCACACTGAACAACTTTAACTTGACCATTCTTAAATAGTCGGCCCTTCGAAGATCCCTCTACTAGATCCACAATCCCTTTACCCATCTGAGAAGGTCTCGCCTTATTCTTGAGTCCCTCTCAATCCCACATCTTCAAAACTATCATCTGGCATTGAGACCAATTCCAGTTAACCTTTTGAACCCATTTATCCCCATTAAGTACTAGCTCCATTTCATCCCACAGAGTACTCCAGGGTGCCACCTTGATTAAAACCCTCATCCTACCCTCATTGGCATCATTTAGGGCTTTCTCATCTATGCCTAAAAACTTTTCCAGAGCTCCTCCAATACATTCTAGAGCATTAGAAGACCATAGTTCTGAAGGAAAGTTATCCAGTTCAACCCAAACCCTCATAGTATCTAAAGTATGATGAGTCAGCTCAAAACGCCTTGACCAAGATAAAAATAAAATCCAAACCTTGTCCATTCTTAAATGAGACATCTCTAGAATTTTATATCTTATTTTAGCAAAGACACACTGAACCAAAGTAAAGCTATTCACCAAAAACTTTATGGTTGCCTTATCTTGCCACTTGTCAGACCACCATTATCGCATATGAGTCTTAGTGCAATTATCACCCTACCATTTTGCAAAAATAGCCTTATTCTCCAGATTAACCCTTCTACTCTCAATTTAAGCATTTCTGGGATCACCAGATCATAAGATTTAATCACTTTGGGCAGGGGCTGCCAATCCTTTATGATCTCTGGAGCACTTTCTTGGGTAACCTCCTTCACTCCTTTTTCAACCCATTGCATCTTTGCCACAACAAGGCCATTTTTCCTCCCAATCTCAGCTTCCCTATCACCCCTGGTAGCCCCTTGCCTATTCTGTTGAGCTCTTGGATTCATCATTTTATTCCCTCTCCCCCCATACCTTGAGGGTGATCATTTTCTTTTCCTAACTTACCTCATTCTTGGTGATCCACCCCACCCACACCTCCAACTAGATACCCAAGGCAACTCTCTCTGAGGCTACCGTTGAAAGCCCCTCCTTGGTTCTGAAGACACACAAGACCTTCTGTCTCTACCTTTTGATGACTTCCTTCCCTCAGGCTCCTCAACACCTATCCTTGAAGCATTCCCTAGGTCGACTTACAATTCCTTAGTCAATCTTGAAGTGATGGTCATGCTTTCTCTGCATCCCTCGCCCAAGATCTTGCATCCCAAAACTCTCACGACCACCCCTAATGACCATTTTTAATAGGAAATAATAACATATAATTAGTTTATTATAATTATAATATAATAATAGTATTTATTATAAAAATAATAAAAATATAATTGTATTATAAAAAAAAAATAATAATAATAAATATAATAAGAATATATGTTAATAATTAATTGTTTAATTTTATTATTTATTTGATTTACAAATATTTTATTTTAATTTAAAATTATTTTAAAAATATATATTTAACATTAAATTTACTTTAAAATTATTTATTTATTTATTTTATAAATATAGACTTAAGCATCAAAAATACATTAATAATTGACATGAAATGCAGTGGTGTCCAATTTTTCTAGCTAGGCCTAAGTATCACACACTAACCCTTGACCGGTCAATGCTTTTTGTCATTTTCTATTTTCCGTTGGGGTATGTCTAGCACTGGCTATACTATGGTCATCCCATGGCTCATGCATAGACATAGGGATTTTGTCAGGGAAGTACTGTAACTCGGCAGTGAATTTCAAATCACGACCCTACTCTCGGTAGCTAGTAAATTTACTCTACCGAAAACTCTAAAAGCCACCTGCTATTATTAATTTCCACCGTGCCTAAATTGAATTTCAATCCCGCTAAATTTTCAATCTGCTTTTCATTTTTCCTCAATGATCTCCATTCTCTATTTAGCATGCACAAACTTTCTTGAATGGCAAAACCGCCCTCAAATGGCTTAAGACTGTTATCTTAGGGTTAGAAGTTCTTTTAAATTTGGACTATTGAAATGTAGATGATCTTGGCTTATTTATTCTCAAACTGCATGTCCATCAACGATCCATGGTCTTTTCTAATTCATTCAAAAAAATTGATCTTTCCTTTAACAATAGGTGGGATTTTTTGAGAACGAAATTATTTTCGATAGTTGTTTGAATGTTTCTAAATTTTGCTTTTATTTGTGTGAAAATTAGATCCATTGGTTATGTTAGACCATCTAGGATCAATATTTTTATTTGGCCTATGCAGTGACTACAAATATAGCTCTCAATGTTAAACATAATAAAGATTTTTCACTACAAATCTGACCCGCTTCCCCATTTGTCTTTTAGTTGTAAGGATACAACTGTCCTCTTGGAATTGCAAGAACGTCGTGTTAAAATTTGGACCTATGTTGCATTTGGAGCTCAATCTATCTTTGGGGCTTCAAGAGGGGTGCGAGGCTCATCAAGTTGGGATCTCTCTAAATGGGGTTTTGGGGCAATAGTCTTTAAAGCAAAAATTTTATGTTAAAAATCTACTTTTTTTTTAAAGAGAAAATCAGTGTAGTTTAGATCTAATAGTGTTGTTATGTTGAAGATATTGTATATAGTTTTGTAATTTAAAAAGAGAACTATAATGAATGTTGTAAAAGAATATTGATATTTTGTTCTATGGATATTTCTCTAGTGTATTACTAAGATTTAGCCATCTAAATCTTTGTGTTGTTGATATGATTGTTGATTCTATTATTTTATTATTATCTTTTTTTTTCAACTCATTTGTGATGTAATATTGTATGATTCTATAGATTAAAATTTTATCATTTAGGCCTAGCTTTTTCAATATATTTTAATATAATATAATCATAGGCTATACTCCCACTCTACTATGTCACTACTAGAACTATATGAATTTGCTAGCTTTATACAAATTTAGCTTTGGTTCAATGTGAAATTGAACCCATTTTGTCTCCCGCTTTGGTCATAGTATATTTCCTAGATGGAAAAAATAAGTGATGCATAGAAAAATTGAACTTGCTCTAATTTAGATTGACTATCATATACAATTGACCTATCTCTAGCCCATTTTTCAAAGGGATGTTGTCTCAAACCTATATACATAGGATGTGATTTTTCTTCTCTTCAATTCATTTCAAATAGAAGTGGATCTTATAGTTATAGCCCTCAAAATAATAGAGGTATATAACATAGTTCCTAATTTAGATAATAAAAAGATGTAAAATTGAGTGTAGTAGCTTCTTTCTTTTTACTTGATATATATGAATTATTTTCATGTTTATTATATTTGGTTAATATTGAAAATAGTTTATAACTATAGTTTATATGAGCAATTGATCGCAAAGATATATAAACATTAAGTTGGAAGAGACAAAAAGGAAATAAATGTGGAAATAAAGGGATAACTAATCTAAATAGTCCAATATTGTAACCCAAACCACCTCTTAGCCTAAACTAAAAGGAGGGGAACAAAAGACAATTCATAAAATTGAACATTTGCTACAAATAAATGTCCAAGCCATCATCAAAAAGGCCAAACATGATCACACAAACCCTACCATAGTTAATAACACCACTTCAACATTACAAAGTGGGAACATATATAATATAAACTACACAAAAACTAACAAGAAGTAAAGTAAATTACATAGAAAAGTAACTAGAGCCATATTACAAAGAAAACCAACTTGACACTTAACTAGAACAATTTTCACCCTTCTCCTCGTCTAATTTTTTAATAAAAGCTTTAGCATTCCTCTCTAAAGATAAAATTTGAAATCCACATACTTTTGTAACTAGGACATGAGAAACATTCTAATAGGAAAAGCTAGTAATGAGGAAAAGGTACCATCACATTTTCAATTAGAAGAAATACCAATAGAAAATTAATCATCATCTTGCCCAAAAACATTAATAGCTACATTGTCCCCTTTTTCTAGCAACTGAATTAGGAATAGCATACATATTAGTATAGTTTTAGACATCAAGAACAACACCATTATCATGGACACAAGGTCCAATACCAAAAACACCAACATGGGAACAATCCTCTACGCTACTAAGAACAAAATCAGCAATACCAAAAGTAATAAAACATGAGTCGATACAATCATATCAGAAGTATTAAAATGGTTGAAACACTTTTTTAAAAAAGAACGATTATTTGGCTCAAGAGACCCAAAAGTGCCAATCATATCAACACCACTCTGCACAAGCTAGTGATATTGGTCATACAACACATCTTTAGCAACCATGTCCCATGCTACAAGAACTCAATGTCAAGAATAGAGTCCTCATCTACAATATTTGTTTTAATATCCTCACTCCTCTTATGCAACTACAATACAACATTGTTGGCAACAAAGGAAACTATAGCTTTTGAGAAATTTCAACAATCATATGTTTCCTATCCTAAAAAAACTCTTTATTTTTATCTATCTATATAAACCAAAGAAATATAGAGGGACCAACCACAACCTATCTAAAATTTTACCAAGAGGAGAATAACAAATCTAGTCTTTCCAAATAAAATGACATGCCTTGACCAATATCAGATTTACTAGAAATAAAGTCCAAGTTGGAAGAAAGAAATGCTATAATTTCTTAGCATAAGGACTATAAAAAAAAAACAAAAAAAAATAGCTCTCCCATAAACCAAATAGGACTTAGACCCAAGACTCAAAATGACATCATCAACAACTAATTTATTAAACAACAATAACCATATGAAAAACACTTCTCAATAAAGCTAAACCAAATCCTCTTTACTCTTTTTTGACCCAAACATTACCTAGATCATATAAGCCCCAAATAGGGTTTAATTTGTTAAAATAGTACTTAGTGAAAGACAAAAAACCATATAATATATGTGAGTGAATTCTAAAAACATTTTTTTCCCTATCTATTAAACATTATCTCAAGGGTAGGTCCATAAACATAGGAGTCAAAAAATGTTTTGGAGATGAAATAAAAGAGAAGTATTCACCGTAAAATGAAAGCACATTAAGGATCAATTGTGTTGTAAATTCAAGTGCATTTAGGTTTGATAAATCTAAACCTAAATATTCTTGCATTATATAACATGTTCATGTTATAGAGACAAAAAGAAATGTAGTAGCTAAGAGCCACTTTATTTCATTATATTTTCTTCATTGAGATAAAAACATGAGTGGAAGAAAATGTTACCATATTTGTGTCAAATTTGAACCATCTCATCCTCCTCAATAGTCTCTTGATGGGAAAGAGGTAAGTTATATATATATATTATAGTCAAGCTTAAAGTATATTTTCTTGAATTGGTTTTGATTTATTGAAATTTACTTTCAACCAATCCAAACCCTTCTCCACCTAAAAATCCTCCACTTAATGAAATCCATGAAAAAAATGAGGTAGAATAACATGACCTTGAAACCCCCTTCAAACTCCTAAAATTCGCATGCATCACCTTGAAACACACCAAAATATATCAAGGTAAATTAAAAACAATAAATTTAAACTTTAAGTATTGGAACAAGCATTATAAATCCCTAATACAAAAAGCACACACCACCAAGCTATTGCATTGTCATTGTACCCTTTGATATCTCACATTGATTCCATGGTAGGGTAAATAAATGCATGGGAAAGCCATAGAGAAAGTTGTAATCAATTTTACACCATAAATTTATCTTGGGAAAAAAAATTGACAGAAAAATTATGTGCATTTCTCTTAGACCCATAAACTAATGCATCATTATAAATAAGTTGCAAAGGATTGGTACAACAACCAATAAATAATGAATAACTTTTTGGATAGGTGGCTTGAATGATTTTTTATCAACTACCATGTAATAACCATTAAGTGCCTCAATATTTCTTAACTAAACCCCATTATGAATTTGTCCTCAATTAGATCCTAAATTATTTAGATATTCATAATTTTTAAGGTAGAGGAAAAATCTCTACACAAGATAGAGAAGGGGAACATCATAAACATGACCAACAAGTGAAACCCCTTGGTCAACCATCCATTTAACATGCCACAATCCCTTTATTTCTATAGAGGTTTAGAAAATATAGTTTATTGGTTCATTCACATATTCCTTGGTTGATCATAGGGTGCATCTATTACAAGGTAATGAGGGTGGGTCTTCAAGGCATGAGGTCACAATGCATATGTCATACTTGTAGGACTATTTACATTCATGAGCCAAAGGGCTTTGTGATGAGGCATAAATAATATACTATATATTTATGAGGTTGTTGTTGAGGTTGAGGAGCACAC
>VDFB02050232.1:0-60274 GCA_007258455.2 Sequoia sempervirens | reverse complement strand
TCTCGTTGGAAAGCTTGATCTATTCTGGAGAAGTCATGCTGGAAGCTTTACTGGCAAGTTCATCCATTTGAGCCTTCGAAATCATCAGTGCCTTTCTCTTATAGGGGCGCCCATTTGATCCAGACTTAGAATATTTTTCATTAGATTTTATCTTCAAGTTTAAACCTTCATTCTATATCTTCACCTCGATCTGGATTTGCCGGAGAATGACAAGTCGGATGCTCTAACGAAGACACCCGTTGCGAAGCTGTCTGAATTCTAGAGAGATTGAGCATATTTGCAAACCCTTACTGCTGAGTTAGGTCCCTCAAAAAGCTGGGCACCCCTGGGCACCAGGGGCACTGAAAATTCCCAGAGTTAGAATTTTTTTTGATATTTTCATGATTTTCACTTTGTCTCCTGTTTGAAACTGCTTCGTTTGCTCTCGAATTCCGGGTGACTGGATGACCCATTGACTGCACTGCCGGACTCGCTGCAAAGCTGGAAGGATTCTGAACAATTTTGTCTCGGAGCTCAAACCCTAATTCCATCATTTGATGCCCTAAAAAGATGGGCGCCTATCTTCTCTTAGGGCGTCCATGGTTGGCAGTGTTAGCCATTTTTCAGCAGATTTGACCTTTGTCCTTCGTTCCTCGTGCGTATTCACCATCTCATCTTCTGTTCAGAGCTTCAACATTGATTCTGACACCTAGTAGCGGGTTGACCTCCATTGATGACTTCGGAGCTCCTGATATGCTTCTAAAAAAGTAAAATAGACCCACTAGGGAAAAATTGATCTTTTTGAGATTCTGACTGCACCAGCCTGATATGGAAGTATTCCGAGCCAATCAAAATCAGTTTAGACCTTAATAGAACAACTTTCTATTTTTAGAAAATTTTACTGGTACCCGTTTCGAAAGAAACCCAGAAAAACCTAGAAAAAGTTACTATTTTTAAGAAATTTCTAAAAATAGCAATTTTCCTAAATAGTAGGGATGAAAAACTGAGATCTGGGTTTTGTAGATTAGGTCGCTTTGAGCAGACCCAGATCGTCAGATTTTGGGAATTTCACATTTTGACCCCTCATGCAAGACATGCACACCCAAATTTTGACCTTTTTGACAGATTTGACTAGACTTTTACTCATTTCTTCAAAATCTATAATTGTAAATTTTTTTTTTAATTTTGGGGTACAACAGAATGAATGCTTGGATCTTTATATGGAATTCTATAGGCGGGATAAGCAAAATTTTCGATGTCTCTTTCAGAGACAAAGTTTAGTGATAGATATTGCGTTATATGTAGAGGTGTTTTCAGGTGACATTTATTTTATATCTGCAGTTGCAAAGTTTATATATTTCCAGCTGATTTTATTAGCCGTATCATTTATTGAGAGGAGCTATTTCTATATTCCAAAGCCTAGCCTTTATTTCATATTGCAGCCTTCCTACAACACATTTAGGAAAGAACTGATACACATTTTATGGGAGTCGTAGGAGTAAATGGGGGCCTTGTGAGTGGGTTTTAAGACAAAAGGTTTGAATAGTCGTCACATATCCATTGGCTGCATATTAAAATGGAGTTGTCAAATTTTAGGTCGGTTGTACTTTTATTTCTGCCGCAGCCTTTAATAACATTCAACACCTTTATTATTGGTGCCATACATGGAATGCTAATTTGGAGGTTGATGTGGAAGTTTATGACATATAGCAAGTCAAAGGTAGTCGCTCCAAAGTCTTCAAGCTATCTAACTACAAGTCTACTGTCCATTTCGTCATATGAGCCGCTATACTCACCATAGCATTCCATACGTCCTCCCAAGGAAGCCGCACAGTGCCAAGAAGAGTCAATGATATTTGCAGAAGACTAAACTATCGATTCGGGATATTTTGAAAATTATTTGGAGAAATATTTTGGCATTTATTAGGTCAAAAATTATTTAAATATATCTAGTCTTTGTAATTCTGGAACAATACTTTCAGTTTGTAAAAGTCATTTCCATCATTATGAATATTGAATTAATGGATATTATACCCAAAATTGCAATATTTTAAGGTTTATTATGATAAGGATCCCTGAAGGTTACTTTCGGATATTTAAACCAAGATTTTCCAAGTGTTCATATAAACAAATTAGAATATCGGGTTATTGGCAAGCCGTTTGACGAAATGCTTGTTCTCATAAAAAACATGAAATTGTAAATTTTTTGCATGATAATTTAGACCAGCAAGCTGAAACAGAGAAAAGTGAGGAAGGAGAATCAATAGAAGAGTCTGGGGAAGAAAGGGAAAGTGGAGGTACACTTGCTGGGCTCTCCAGTCTAGAAAGAATTGATTCTTTTAGGGTTAGAGGAATTTTGAAAGGGCAACAAATTGTTGCTCTTATTGACATAGGTGCTACACACAATTTATTTGATGAGGAGGTTGTAGCACGAAGAGGGCTCAAGACTAAAAAGTTTGGAGGCTTTATAGTCATGGTTGCTAATGGTCACATGATGCAGAGCAGGGTGGATAACTTCTACACGACCTCAAACAAGCAATCTTTCAAGGTTTCAAACATTCTATGGTGGGCTTTTGCTCACAAGGCCTCAATCTCCTAGTAGTACTTCAGATTGACTAAAATGGGCACAACTTCCTGTTGATGTGTTTTTTGTGACTGCACCAAACAGTAGAATAAAGTTACCAACGGCTACTCTATTCTCTCTTGATCAAAGTATTCAACATGCTAAGATTGCGAGAGAGTTCATGCTTTCAACTCCAAGGTTCCTTCTATGCAATGGATAGCCTCAGTTGGTTCGTTGTGATTTTGTTGGTATCACGAGGGGACTTACACAATTGTTCGGAAGTCAACAACAAACGGCGGATTAAAGGGAAAGGGGATTTTCGTGGTTCGAATGATTTATCAGGTACGTGCAAGATTCCTAATACTAACCAGAAATTGTACTGAATTTAAATGAGTGCAGGGTTTAGAAAGTCTAAATTCTATCCTAAGTGCTGGATACGGAGCTCAACTTTAGCAAACTTCAACCGGACTTTGCTTTGCCTCGCGTTGGATAGCTTCCATGAAGTCGGTGCAATCTTCAAGGGAGTAGCTAAGAATATTCAGATTACAATTCAACATGTAAATACCATCACAATGATGCATACTAACATGCCAATCATAATTGAAGTTAAGCACAAAGTGTTCCAGTTGACCACGCAGGGCAAACCTATCATCAATAAGCTTGCTAGTGGTATGGATTTAGACGAAGATGCTTAGATTAAACACCACATTCCATTATTATCATCTACTTGCATGAAACAAAAATTATTTACTTTACTTTAAAATCTTACTTGAAGTAGAAGGACGAAGAAACCTCGCTAGTTACTCACAACAAAAGACGAGATCATCATCAATGAAAACTCTTTTTATTGAGAGAGTGTTCACAACAATTTCTTACAAAGCTTTCAAAGGAAAAACTTCCATTCTTCTCCAAACTATCAATCTATCAACTATGCTAACTCTAAATTGTCTCTCTATGCTCTATGATCTATCTCTCTAATCTCTAGTCTCTACTGAATTGCAAATGAGGGGTGTAATGTCCCCTTCTCAAACCTGATCTTTCTAGTGACCGTTGGCCTTTTCTTTGGGAACCCGAAGGCTAGTCGGAAGATAAATTAGGGTTTCCTATTTTTGAGGAGGTCCTTGTTCAGGGATGATGGATTCAATGGCGGATTCCTTCTGGGTTTTCAGAGGGCTTCGCAGTGGTATGTTCATCTCAGCTTTCAGAACACTTTTTGGAATTTACTATTTTTAGTAAATTCTATTTTTGGCAGCTTTCCAGATGAGTTCAGCTCGGTTGACTTCCTGCTTCAGTTTGGTCAGATGTCTAGTTCAGTATTGGCTTCAGGGCATCTTCGGAGGGATAAGTTAAGTCATTTAATTAAAAAGTCACGTTTAAATATTATAATTTAACGTTGACCATGGGCCTAGATTAATGACTTAAAGATGTTTTTAAAAAAAGGGGTTTTGAGGGTGGCGCCTCATTAAAAGATTATTTTAATTATTGTCAAAGTCAAGCAAGCTTATGTTGGGCGCACTTTTCAAAGCATGGCATTTAATTAAAATATCAATTATTAAACCTTGAAGGAGAAGGTACGCCCTTTTGAGGAGATTAGGGTTTTTGACTTGAAAGTGACTTTAGGGTTACGAGAAGTCGAATGGAAAATTATATAAGGAAGGAGTTGAGCATCATTTGATTATCTTTGGACGACTATACTGTTATGCTGCCGGATTGGCTCTGGAATCGCTTCGAGGAATGAAGGCCTCCTAGCTCGGGCATCGCTTCGTGTTTGCAAGACAACATCTAGTGATGATTTATTGTATTGTGAGTTGCATTTAAGTTCGTGCATTGTATTTCAGCTTATTGCATATTTAGATTAGATTTGGCATGTTAGAGGTTTCAGCATATTGCATTATTTAGCACAGCAGATTTGTGTTTTTGCTCATAACTTGAAAAATACAAAAAAAGATCTTCTGGGTATTGCATCAATATTTGAGTTTGTAAAGGGCGCCCATATTCTCCAGATTATAGCATTTTAAACGGAGTATTGAATTTTTAAGAAGAAGTCGAACTTCTTGCTGGGCCGTACCTCTTAGTCTTGCATTGTTTTCCGTGCAATATTAAATATAGGCATTTTGGATCTGTCCTTTGCATCCATTTTAGGCGCCTTATCATCAGCTGTTAATTGCATCCAAGAATAGGTTAATCGGGCAAGGTTTGAGTGATTTACGAACCATTTAGGGAATCTTTAGGTTGCTGTTCAAAGGGTTTTAAAGTACAGATCTGTCAATAACAGTATACAGAAATCTGCATTTATGATTTGGGGTTTGGCATGGAGATTTACTTAAAGCTTGTAGCAGATTCTTAATTGAATGTACTCTTTGCAAAGCGTTTGATATCCTGACATTGCAGGCAATAATTGTCAATTTGTAAACTGGCAGTAGTACTGACCAGTGTTCATTAATATTGCTCTGTTATGAATTGTAAACTCATTCTTACTATCAGCATTAGTTTGTAATAGTTTTAGCTCCGCCCTATGGTAGCTACTTTCCCGTCTTGGGTCAGCAAGCACATTCTGGGTGTCGAGTAATTCATGTTTCAGCATTATTTACTACAAGCATTTTGTTGTTGTAATCACTCCGTCATATGGTCGCCCCTCACTCCGCATTGGATTGGGTAGCACATACTTGACGTTGAGTTCCTTTCTGTACTTAGCGTAGAAGACCCTCTGACCAATGCTCACCATCATCGGTGCCATTCTGGTTAGAGTTTCAGCATAAGCAGTTGTTTCAGATCCTCTGACCAATGCTCGCCATCATCGGCGCCATTCTGGTTAGGGTTGCTTTCTTGCACGTTTTGGTTTATCCATCTAATCTTAACGGGTGCACTGTCTGTAATTGCTTTGTAATCTGTTAATTGAAAAACGAAAATTTTTTGGCTCGAAATTTCGTGGGAGTGCCCCTTTTATAGCTGGCCAATATGGATGGACGACCTAGATCAAATTACAATGGACGACTCAGATTGAGCCACATAAGCCCTGAACAAGATTCTGCCCTAAAAACCGCTAGAAGGTGGAGTGGTGCAATAAATGAGCACAAAATGACAAATTCCTCCCTTTGACCACTATGAGCAATTATTTCCCACTACCCTTCCAGAAGATTCTCATCCAGGAACGCGTTCCCACTGTTCTTTTCTCTGACAACAAAATCAATGAATCGAGCCAGCACTGCTTCAACTTCTTGCACCGAAATGGATGGAGTGAGTTTGAGCTGAAACTCGAGGATGGTGACTGTTTGCTCCTGTCGAATGCAAGATTTTCTCCAGGCCTCAATGGCTTCCTAAGTGCCTTGGATGATGCTGCAGAAAGTGGAGACGTTCTCAAAATCAACTTGGGCAAATGTTCTCACCTCTGAGAAGAAAGGCTGCAATCTACCTTTCAAGCCATCTAATGTCACCTCCTCGGGAGTTAACCGTTTGGCAAACAAGGCCTCGAGTGTGTTGAAGACGCCCTCTTGAATGTTTCCCATAGCCTTCCTCACTTTGACTGATTCTGCCCGTGCTGTGTCGAAGAAGCCTCGGCCAGTGAATGCTGCTGAATACCAACCTAGAAAATCATACCGATCCCCTTCTTGGATTACTCCTCCTTGGATCAAAGTCTGCATAGGCATATGCATAAGGGCCGCCAAGTGTGGAATGGTTTTGTCCTAATAGATGTAAGTTTCATTCCAAGGTTGATCAATGTTCTGCATGCACGTGAGGATGCTTGAGGCATGCTGAAAAGACGAGAGAAGGTCCTCAATGAACTTTTCAGCCTCAACACGGACACCTCCTACCCACTTGTTTGCTTCCTGAATCGCCTTCTTCAACTCTTCGAGCCCACTAACTGACTCTCTTGGAAGCTCAGTCGGGAGGTCCACCACTGGATTCACTTGCTTACACGGACGCGCTAAGTGTTGCACATAGCCAATTAACGTCCTGTGCTCCCTTTTCGATCTCTTGTATTTTTCTTCTTTTCTAAGCAATCTGTCTTTCAACGCTTGAAAGGAGCTGTCAGCTTCCTTAATTACTTGTGCTCCTGTAGGATGTCCTAGCTCAACAGTGGTGATTACATAATTTTCAGGCATTTCTTCATCTCGATCGCATTCCTCCCTTGGAACAACAACATGGAGGGTGCGCGAACCAGACTTATCCGTTTCAATCTTTGAATATTTTCTAGCTCTTTTCTTCTTTGGCGACCCACTAATTTTGTTGAGGAAAGCCTCCATCTCCATCGTCGGGTCAGTGTCATCTTCTGGATCTCTTCTCATCCTCCAGTGTAATGTCCCCAATTTAGCCCTACACTCTTCGTTTGGATTTAGCCTATTTCCGGAAACTCGTAGGCTAAGTTGAAATGAAAATTAGGGTTTCCACTTTCAGAGGAGGTTTTGAGGTCTTGAATGTGAGAGTTTCTAACACATGTCTGGTGAAGCTTTCTGGGTTTTTGGAGAGCTTCGCAATGAGGTAACATGCATGACAGGATATTGACTTGCGTTCTCGGCTGCTTTTTGGAGGCTTGCATGTTGGAGTTTTCGGTTTGGCTTAGATTCCTTCTCGGTTTTAGAGCCCGCGATGGTGACATGCAACTGAATCAGATGACTTTTCCGGACTTACTATTTTTAGTAAGTTGCAACGGCTCTCAAAATGTGGAGAAAATGAGTTTGGAACAACTTACTATTTTTAGCAGTATGCTATTTTTAGTAAGTACTATTTCTGGCAGTGCTATTTTTAGCAGCAGTTCAGCAGTTAGTGCAATGGCTATTTCTGGCAGGTCAGCTTGAGCAGTGGTCTCCAGCATTTGAGGTGATTATTTTGGCAAGTTTGATATTTGATGAAAAATAATGTTTTAAGTGAAAAATATTTGGCTAAGGCATGGAGGACGATTTGGAGAGATAAGTGATTTTTATAATGTTTATTAATTAAACATTTTTGGAGGCCTTATTTGATGAATTAATATTTAAGTGAAAATGTAAGGCAAAAGGGGACGCCTAGCTTGGAGACATTTGAGTTTAATTAAATATTTCACTTAAATCTTTTAGTGAAATATTTGCAAGTTATAGAATATTTCACTTAAGTCTATCTTGGATGCCTTTTGGTGATATATTTACATTTTATTAAATTATATTTCCACATATGGGTTGGAAATGAAATGCAAATGAAATTTGGAGAAAAGGTGAAAAGTGAATTTCATTTAGGCACCCTAATTGGAGGGAAAATAAGATTTGAATTTGGAGACAAAAAAGTTATAAATAAGAGACTTGGCCTTCAATTGGATTATCTATTGTTGCTTATCATACTGTTATGCTGCTGAAATACTTTCAGAGCTTGCTTCGAGGAATGCTGTAATGTCCCCGTTTTAGCTGACATTGTTTGTCAAGGAGTGAGCCTCTCATTCTGATCCTCGTAGGCTGACAATTGTGTGTAGAGGATCATTTGAGGTAGTTGCCCGGTGTTCGGGAGCATCCTTCTTTCAGTTGTTTCAGGTTGGGCCTTCGCAGAATCCTTCAGAGAGGTTTTTCAGAGACTTGCTATTTTTAGAAAGTCAGACAGACGAAAGCTGCTATTTTTGGCAGGGCACCTGGTTCAGCTGGTCAGCTCAGATTCGACCCAGTGCATCAGTTTGTTGGTCAGATGGAAGAATAACGGAGTATTTAATGATTTATTAAATATTTAATATTTTGACTTTATATTATAAAGTCGCTTTATTAATGTATTTAAATATTATAATTCAGGCGTATTATAAAGTATTCTAATACTTTATAATAAAGTGGCAAATTAATTTAATGAATGAGTATTTATTCATTAATGAAGAAGGCGCCTATTATTAAATATTTTTCCTAAGTCCAAACAGGTAAATTAAATCATTTATTTAAATGATTATTAAAATGAAGGGTTTGGTCGAATTTCTCAAGAGGCTTATATATTGACTGCCAAAGACAAATCGAACTCATATGTCTTGATTATTCAATTTGTCTTCTTTTTGCTCTGAGCATTGAAGTTTGCAAAACCTAGGGTTTCAGCAGACGAACGATTTTGGAGAACGATACCTCTTCAGAATCTGGCATACTGAGACTGTGCAATACCAGTTGAAGATTGTCTACTCGGTGACTTCACACAGAAGTTGCAGTTGAGATTATTGATCGATTTCAGGAAGGTTCTATCAGAGATTTTCATCAGTTATTAGTGGCGCACCATTTGAGATTGTGGAACAGTGATCTGGCAGTGTATTCATTGAAGCCGTACCATATTAAGCGCTGCTGTTGGGCCGTACAGATTTGTACTAGCAAGGCTGTACATCTTCATCTGGGAATACGCCTTCATCTCTGGGGTCTTTTGCCTGTTGCAATAGGGACGCCTTGGTATTCTGAAGGTTGAGGCGTGGTATCTGGAGACTGGAGTTTACTCTCTGCCTTGGGCCATACATTTCTTACCAATCTTCTGAAGGCTGCAAGAAAATCAGGTTCCATTGAAATAAAGTTGTATTTCCTTCATATGTTCATTTTATATATTGTATGTGCTCTGGAAACTTAATAAAGTCATGCGCCTACATCTTCTGAGCAGTTTCAAAGCATATTTTGGTGTCTTTAGATTTATTATGAATTTTTAAGCATTTTTAGAGTAAAATTGCAGCTTTCATGTTTATTGCAAAAACCCTTCAAAAACACAAAAAACCACAAAACTCTCAAAATTTAGTATTCACAGTTAGGGTTTGGGGCTGAGAGATACCCGGTCTCTTACAAATGCATACCTCCTAGTTCTTTCTCTTGGTTTCATGCTTGAAGGATAGCACCTAGCTAAGTTTTCAGAGACTGCTTCTCATCCAGACTAGCAGACAGAGCATCAAGGTTGAAGATTTTAGAGATTTGTCAGTTTTGCAATTGCTGGTTAGGGTTTTGCTGAAATACAAATCTGCTCATAAGTCCATGCACGATTTTTTGGTGGTTCTGGGTATTGGCCCTATGCTTTAGTCTACCTTGGGCGCCCCTCCTTGCAAGTTTTCAGATTTTTTGGAGGTGTCTCGGATTTTATCTTGCTAGTAGAACTTTTCTGGAGGTTGTACCTTCTTTGAGGTTGCATTGGAAAGCGTGCATAAATAAATCACTACTATTTGGAGGAGTTTCTTGGCTTGGTCTTGGTTGCTCAACTCCTAGCTCTCATTGGCATTCAGTTCCACATCATTCGGAGGTGTTTTGACAAAGTTATGAGCATTTTGGTGATTCTAGGGCTTGCTGGTATGAATTTTCTGATTGCTGCAATTTTATATCAGACCTGATATTTTAGTCCCTTTTGCTATATTTCATATGTTGGATAGCTTGTACTTGTTTGGAGTTCATTTCCTAACATTTTGGAGATCATTGGTTATCTATATCTCATTGTATTTGCAGATTGTTCATCATATTGTAACGCTGAATTAGTAGTACTGATCAGCTCTTTTACTTTCTGCACTTTACATTTTGTATCCCCACTTTAGTGGAAGAGGATGGCTATGCCGCCTATTTAATTTCAGTTAGTAGCCTTAGGGACCCTCTGACCATATGCTCGCCATCTCTCGGCGCATTCTTGGTTAGAGTTACTTTAGCTCAGCATGCACAAGATCCTCTGACCATATGCTCGTCTATCCTAGACGCATTCTTGGTTAGAGTTCATTTCCAGTTATGCATTGTATCAGATCCTCTGACCATATGTTCGTCCATCTTGGACACATTCTTGGTTAGAGTTATTTTCGCATCGTTTGGGTTTTCCAGCTAACCTTAACGGATGCGTGTTGCATTGTAATTGTTATTGAAAAATTAAAAAAAATTGGTCCGATTCATTACATCCAGTGAGCCAATCTGGTACAACTGGTTGTGTGTTGCAGATAACAAGTGGCTCTTCTTTCGTTGCTTCTACTTCACGGGTCTCATTTGGCTGAGGCTCATCTATTTCCGTGTGCTGCTCATCCTCTTCAAGACTCTGAAATTCTGGCTCCGTAGTATTTTCATCCTCAAATGCTACCTCAATCGCATGCTCCAAGCGGATGTCAGTTTCTGTTTCTTCTTCTCCTTGTAGCTTGCCCTCACTCCTAGGAGCATTTACATTTTGACTATTTGGCTCCCTAGGCAATGGCTGATTGACCTCCTCTACCTCGTGCTCTTCATTCAATCTAACCCTCTGACCCTCAAACAATGAGACCTCGCGCACGCTAGAAGAGTGAGTGAGTAATTGCGTGGGCGATGCTTCCTTAGTTCTCTGAGGCGCTGGCTGCACTGGTACCTCTTCCTGTGGCTCTGCAACTTTAGTAGCCTGCTTTCTTTTCCTTGCAATAAGCGGCCTCTGATCTCCCATAAGGTTGTATGTGAGAGCAATTGATTTGCTCTTGAGCCTATTAACATTTCTTTCAACCCAGCTCCTCGTGAATGTCAAGACTGGAATGGACAACGTGTCCAAGTTCGTAATTTCAGGCTCCGGCCAATTAGGTGGTGGGACTGGCGTGTCCTTTACTGACTCATAATCTGGGTGAATAATGTTGGCATCCTCATCCACTTGGTCTGGAACTGGAATAACTTCACATTCTCTGATCAACTTTAGAGGTAGCCTACTGAATATTCTCCTCCTAATTTCAGCCTCGCCCTTTGCATTAGCCCAAAAATCCTTGACGTGAGCCTTATGCCTATGCTCCACACCTTGAACTACTCCAATATTCCTGTAGGGGTCAAAATCCTGCCTGCTGTTGTGAAGAGTGAGGTGGTAGAATCGCAACTCATCCTCAGCTTCTCTGGCTGCCTATATAGATGGACACTCTTAAATTGAATTCCCCATAATGATGGGGTAGTTCAACCCTCCTTTCTTCTTCTTTTGAATTTTATCATAGGCAAGGAGTTGCCTAGATACTTCAAGCATCATCATCCTGTCAGTGGGGTACCTTGGCAATCTGTAGGCGTATGAGTGGAACCCCTGTAGCCTGATGTAGGTGAACTTTGGGAATTGGATGAACCAATACCCGTATTCTTCAATCAAATTTTGGGCATCTTGTGATATTCTCTGGTGTGTTCTCCGCTGAAGAGTCCTTGTTATGTGCATAGTAAAAGCATCGTTCACCCTCTTTAAGTTGGGGGTACTGGTCAAGTGTAACTGCGTGCAAGCTTCATGAATCTTGTACTGATTAGGACCGCTTCCAATTGGCTCTCTATAAGTGATCCCTCTATACCTTGTCATCCGAGCCAGCATGTAGATGACGTATGAGATCATGTAAAAAGTCTTTGTCCTCCTCAGGCTCCTGAACTGTTTATCTATGTTGTCATTGATCATTCTTGCCCAGTCGACATACTCTCTTCCCTCCATCACTACGCTGATATAGAAGAACATCCATGGCTCAAAAATATATACTTGAGGGCTCCCGTTCACCCGGCTAAGCATCATAATGAGATTGCAGTATTCTTGCTTCAGCTCCTCTAAGATAATCTGTTTGGGAAATTTGGCGCTAGGAGGTTTAGGCTTCCACATCCAGGCTGTATTAATTCTCCTAGCACATCTCTCAAAAGTGGAGGCGTACATTTTGTCAACTCTTTTCTTTCTCTTGTACAACATCTTCTCAAATGTAGGAATTCCGAATGCCTCTCCAATAGCTTCTGGCGTGAGGTTGGCGAACAACTTGCCATCAGGAGAAACTATTGTTCTATGATCTGGCCTATAGCAATTAGCACATTCTGCAATCAGCTTTGGACACTGGATTGCTGGTGGAAAACTAGTAGTTGCATATAATCCACTTCTCATAATATTATGCGCTATAATTGATGGCTGATGACCACCCTGCCCGTACATTCTGCCTTTGAGTGCTCCGAGGTTGAATGAACCAAGATTGGTGTCAGTCAACCCTCCCAGCTTCGAAACAAACTTCGATTCAGGAAGAAATGACTTCTTGAGCTTCTTGATAATCGCTTGCCTAGATGCATTTTCTTTGCCAGCTTCAGCTTGTGGAGTCTTTCCTGCAACCCTGCTTGTTCCGACAACATCTCCCCTTCCTCTCTCAGCCATCTGCAAAACAAAATACAATCATTAAAATTCTGATTTTTAGAAAATAAAATCACTATGAGATGGTTGGGAAAGTGGAGTTGACTTTGAAAATAAAAACTCTCTAGCATAAAAACTTTAACTCCAAACCTCAAGAATTCTGATTTCAAAGTTCAACACTTTCAGCAGTATCACTCCGACACTTAGAAAAATCTCACTCAATTCATTCACTTTAGAAATTTCTTCGTCTCAGCACTCTTTTTCTCACAACTTCAAATCTGCAATTGGTGAGAAAAAGTGAATAACTTCGAAGTTTAAATAATTGTGAGAGGGTGCCCAGCTTAGCAACAGCAATAAATTTTCTTCTCCACTACTTAGCAATTTTCCAATTTTGGAGAAAAGGCTGGTGAGTTGTCACAAAAATATACCCAGTCGTCATAGAATTTGCTATTGCTGGAGATTCTTTCTTCTTTGAAAAATTTGAAATTTCCCAGTTGACTGCATGTAACGTTTAGTGGACTCAAACATACTTGGGAAATTTTACAACAATATCTCCAGTGTTTAAAGATTTCCCTCCTTGACAAAGGCGTTTTTTAATCATGGCAATTTGATTTCAAACACATTTTATTTTCAACGTTGTAGAAAAAATTATTTTTCCCCTTAGACAAATTTCACCCCTCCACCTTGGGAAATTTTATTTTCCATTAAATTCTTCATTTTAAATTCTAGGTAAGGAGTGAAAAGATTTAAAAAAATCAATCCCTTAGAAAAATATCCAATACCCACAAAAATTCCCCCTTAGAAAATATATTATTCATGCATGTATGTATGAAGGGGTACTTTTAATTTTTTTTCACCTTTGAAAATATTTTCACCAACGTTTATTTCTAACCTTGGGTGCACTTTACTAGGCCAACTTTCACTTCAATAAGGTGGGCGTATTTTACTTCTTGAAGTTCCATTTTCAATCACTTAGGAATTTTTTTAACTCTCTATCTTAACATAGGTGCATATAGGGGCATGGGGTTTCATTTTCTACGCCTTAGTCAATTTGCAACTCACCATCTCAACATGGGCGCATATGAGTGTTGGAGCCTTGATTTTTAATGCCTTAGAAAGTTTCTGAGTTCCCTTGACAAGGTGGGCGCATTTTGTTGAATTTTAAGATCAGATTATATGCACAGAAACTTAATTCAAATCAGACAAAAATAACACAGCAGATACCCTGGGAAAACCCTCCTCTTGAGGGAGAAAAACCCAGCAACAAAGATCTCTCTTATATTTAAAAACAGTGGCAACAATTCTCTTTACAATGAGGCCTAACACAAGGCCAAAATTCTGTACCTAAACCAGATACAAAACAGATAATGATCTGCACTTCTGACAAGATAAATCTGCCCTTCAAAGATATTCACAACTTGCCCTTGAAAAGATTCGCACTCAGCTCTAGAAGAAATTCGCACTCAGCACTTGAAGAAAATTCGCACTTGGAAGAATGGAATGAATCGAACTTGCATGAATGAATTGATGAATGGAAGAATGTAACCTTGTATATATACAAATGAGAGAGGTCGCACCTCTTCACGTACAAGGTCGGCCAAGATACAATATAATTTCAAATAATAAATAATTTACAATGAAAGTTGGCCCAAGATAAGAATTATATTGTTGCCAAGAGATGCGCCCAAATTAATTGTCACATATAAATAAATAGCCAATAGGCTATATTTATTTATGTCTTCACTCGTGGCTGGAAGGATGAACCCGAAGCTGCTCAATAACATTAACACATTTCACCCCTTCTACATCCATTTTGTGACACTTAGAAATTTTCTTATCATCCATCCAAGCTAAGACGCATTTAGCACCTCATACTTTCAATTTTCAAGACTTAGAAAATCATCAAGTCCCCCTCTCTGACTTGGGCGCAATTCCACCTTTGAGCTTTCATTTTAAATGACAGCCAAATTTCTAAATCCAACCTCTACTAGGGCGCATTTAGGAGGTTGTACTTTCATTTCCCAACACTTAAAATATTTTCTATTTCCTCCTTGTTGCTAGGGCACATTTCACTAGGCCAGCTTTCAATTTCAACACTTAGAAATTTCATTCACCTTTCTTCTCCACTCTGTGCGCATTTGAGGTGGTCTCCTTTCATTTTGGTGCCTTAGGAAAATTTCACAGCTTCCATTTCTTCTTGGGCGCATTACCACCTTGGACTTTCATTTCAATGCCTTAAAACATTTTCCTCTAGCTTCCAGTCTCTGGGTGCATCTAGGGGTGGCAACTTTCAATTTGCAACACTTAGAAGATTTTCCAACCTCCACTTCTAGCTTGGGCGCATTTAGCCCCTTGTACTTCCTATTCACTCATGCCATAGAAGATTTTCTAATGCTTTCCCCACCTTTGGTGCATTTTGGAGGGGCTACTTCAATTTGCAACACTTAGAGTATTTTTCACATGTCTTCTCCTCTTTGCGCGCATTTAGGTAGGTGAGCTTCCATTTTCTCATACTTAGAAATTTTTTCATCCACCTCAAGTTACTAGGGTGCACCAAAGGGGGTCTGCTTCCATTTTGGGGCGCATTTCACTTCCACAAGGTGGGCGCATATGAGGAGTTTTACTTCCATTCTTCAACACTTAAACAATTTTCTACCTCCTCCTTCAAGCTGAGGTGCATTTAGGTGGGTGAACTTCCAATTTAGATGCCTTAGCCAAATCTCCAAGCAACCTGCTCCTCCCTTGGGTGCATTTAGGTAGGTGAGCTTCCATTTTCTTGACTTAGGGCGGATTTGAGGGGTGGTGCTTCTAGTTTCAGACTTAGACAATTTTCATGCCTGCTTGCCCCTATTTATGATTTATAGAAAGTTCCAAAGTCTTTGTGATTTCCAAGGATTTTCCATTTCAGAAGACATGATTTTCGCTCAACTCGACCTTGGTGATGAGACCAGCCTGCTGACACTTGATGTTTGCATGCACCTGCCATTTTTAGTGACTTGCTAAAAATAGTAAATGTTCGGAATGAGCTCAAATTTCATGAGTAGACTCCCTGAAGAATGTTGATCACGATAGGGTACCGTTTTTCGGAGACTCGCGTTTCGCCCTATCTTTTAGGAAACCCTAATTCTTCTGCATGGACTTGCTAAAAATAGTAAATGCCTGATGTTCAAACTTCTACAACTCTGTTTGACTTGGAATTCGTTCCATGGGGTCCTCGTAACCTGTTTGATCTGTTCACATTGGTGCCCCATGCTTACCTGCTATTTAGAGCTTGCTTCAGAAGTAACTTACTATAAATAGTAAGTGCTTAGATTGCCTTGAAATTTTACCAGTGGATTCCTTGAAAGATACTGATCGTAATGGGATACTTCAGTTTTCTGAGGTTCTGGCGTTTGACCCTTTGTTTTGAGAAGCTGGAAACCGTAATCTGACTTGCATGTGGCTCAAATGACCTTCGTTTGACCCCGTTTCCATTGCATGTCGCTCCGTTCGTGATACTGAAGTGCTGGGTAGCTGTCGGAGTGATCCTGCTAAAAATAGTAAATGTCTGAAAAAGTGACCAATCAACTGACGGATGAGTTTGCATGTCACACTGCTCGGGGGATCTCAAAAAACCCAGAAAAACCCAACAAATTGGCCTCTGCATGAGAGCACTGGCTAAAAATAACTAGTTCTTGAAAAGCGATCAACTTTGCTTGCATGTTACCTCGTTGTGTAGCTCTTGAAAAACCCATAAAGAATAACCTGACATGCATCGAAAAATTCAACATGCAAACCCTAAAAATAGACTCCGGAGCCAGAATTTCTGAAGGTCAGTATCTCAATTTGCATGTTATACCATCACGAAGGTCTCGAAAAACCTAGAAAGATTCTCTTGACATGCATTGAAAAACCATACACACAAACCCTAAAAATTGGCGTCTGGAGTCCGGATTGCTAAAAATAGCAAGTTGTCCGTTTCAGCTCAAATTTTGCAAGCAGTGAATTCTAAGGGTTCTAAGTGCAGTGCAATAGGCAGAATCTGAAAAACCCTAGAAAATAGGCCCCAAATGGGTACTTACTAAAAATAAAAAAATTGTCAAAATTTAGCGAAAACTCAGTGGGAACTTGCTGGAAGCCGTTTGATAGTGATGCTAAGCTCAGATTTCAATTAGCCAACCCAGTTTGACCTCAAAGTAGCCTAAAGGTTGTAAACCCTAAAATGTCAAGACGCTTTCCAGACTTAACCAAAATTCCAATCCAGGTCAAAAGATGGGTACATCATCAGAAAAGGTAGATAGAAAAGAGAGAAAGACATAAGACCAAGGCCAAAAGACAGGAATGAAGCAAAAATTAGGGGGTCCCCATTTTGAATGGGGTGATTTGTGAAAAGGTCACAACATCTGGCGACTCCACGGGAAAGTGTTGAAAAACACTTTAAGAATTGAACCTTAGCTAATCTTCCTCGAACCATCATACGGAAAGGATCCTTACTCAAAAAGGGAGAAGAATCCGATATTGGATCGAAACACCTTCACCCAAGATCCTCGAAGTGTGTGCATATTCAATCCACCTCTAAACCATCTTGACCTTTGGAATCGGCTGCGACAAGTTATATAAATATCTTAACTTCAAAAGCATCTTGGACATTGCCTCGCTTCCAGCCAGGCGTCCATAGCCCCGATGAGGTTGTCGTTACAATTCTCACGAATATTGCTCCACTGCCAGCCGGGAGTCCATAGCCCTGGTGGAGTTACTCGCATGTTCCCAAAACCAATATTCAAAGTATAGTATTTCTTTCATTTTTTCTTTTTCTTTCTTTTTTTTTTAGCACATTTTTCCTTTTCACATTGATTTTCTGTCAATTCCACAATTGGCTGGCAGGCAATGAAGCCTCCAGTGGGTTTGAGAATTGTAGTGGCGCTGAAGCAAGACGTAAGATTTTCACTTGCCATAACCTTTCCCAAGAAACCAAAATAACTCAGAGTGGTTGCTAAATGGGTAGGACATTAGGATCTTTGGACTCATGTGTTAAGACACAATAGCGGGTTAACCTCCCGAGTCGAGCTTATTCCAAATTGGATGATGACAAGAGGAAAACATCATCACCCTTCTCGCAATGGGAAACCCCAAAAAATCTTTGCTCATTCCAGACCAAAACCACTTGAGCGGACAACTCAAGGGAAGAACGCCAAACCAAAAACCCAAAGGGCAACAAACCAAAGCCAAAATGGAACAAACCGAAACCAAACAAAAACAAAAAGAAAAACAACCTAAACTAACTATGTACAAAGTGGGTCCTAGGAGGGAACCTAAGACT
Source organism: Sequoia sempervirens (assembly GCA_007258455.2). NCBI lineage: Eukaryota > Viridiplantae > Streptophyta > Pinopsida > Cupressales > Cupressaceae > Sequoia > Sequoia sempervirens. Next base: position 42,428 of record VDFB02050232.1, on the reverse strand, counting down.
GGAACTAATGCTTGAGGAATTGCACATTGACTGGCAATGGGATATCCTCTCTTGTCAATGTGCGTAGCTTAAATGCATTATCTCTGAGAATTTCAGCAATTTGATAGGGGCCCAGTCACAATTTATTGAACTTGTCGTGATCTCCTTTCTTCTCGTGGGCCTTGTCCCAGTATAAGACCAAGTCAGAAATCCGGAAGGACTTGACCTTAGCTTGCTTTTCGAACCATCTTTTCACAACCCCTTGATGCTTGGACAGATTTTCCAATGCTTCATCTCTTTTTTCCTCCAAGTGCATCAACTGAGACAATCTTATTTGAATTCGATCCTCCCTGTCGAGATATTCCTGAATGAACTAAAGAGTTGGGATCCTCAGCTGGACGGGAAAAACGGGATCTTGCCCATAGACCAAGTGATAGGGAGATGTTCCCAATGAATTCCTTGTTCTGGTCCTATCTACCCACAGAGCAGACCTCAACTGTGTATGCCAATCCTTGGGGTTTTTGTCCAACAGCTTGTTAATAGCATTCAACAAATTCTTGTTTGTGGACTCTGCTAGTCCATTCCCCTGCAGATAGTAATTGGAAGAAAATCTCAATGTGATTCCATATTCAAATGCCTAATTAGAAAACCTCAATGATGAGAAAGCTGGACCGTTGTTGCAAACCAAAGCGTGTGGGCATCCAAACCTAGTAATAATATTCTCCTTAATGAATCTGATGACGACATCCGCTGTGCAAAGTTTAAGTGCCTGTGCCTCTGTCCACCTTGTGCAATAATCTGTCGCTGTCAAGATATATCTATGTTGTCTTGAGGAAGGTGGGTTGATCATTCCAATAAAGTCTAATCCCCATTTTGCAAAAGGCCTAACCTCAACCACCGGCTGCAAAGGCATTGCTGGATGCTTTCCCCTATCTGCAGCCGTTTGACAAACATGACAAGTCTTCACGTGGTCGTAAGCATCTTTGAAAAGGGTAGGCCAATAATATCCAACCCTTAGAATTTGATGAGCTGTTGCTAGACCACTTCCATGACTTGTTCCAAACTTCTCATGAAAATGTTCCATCAGTTGCCTAGCCTCTTCTTTACCCACACATCTCAATTATATTCCTTCATGATTTTTCCTATAAAGTACTGACCCTTGGAGCATATACCTATGACTCTTCATCCTCAAAGCTCTCCGCTGTACTGGATTCAAGTGATGAGGGCATCTGTGATTCAACAAGTAGTAAACTGTGTCATAGTACTACTCTCCTGGGACACTTCTTCCAGCACATAAGTTTGTTGCACCAGCCCTGGTCCGGTTGTTGCAATCGTCTGAGCCAAAGCTTGCCCTCGGACTAACCTCATTGGTTGTATCTCTATGTCGTATTCTTGCAGAGTGGCGACCCACTTGCCTCTCCTTTCTCCAAGTTCATTTTTCATCAACAATGTTTTACAGTAGCATCAGGAACAATGGCATAGACCTTGCTTCTCAAGATGTAGTGTCTGAATTCTTAACGGCCTTCACCAAAGCATATGCTGTTTCAAAGACTAGGGTATCTCAACTCAGCATCTTTCAATGGTGCACTTATAAAAGCAATTGGGTGTTCGTCCTTTTCTTCTGCTCTCTTTGTTAGTACTGCCGCACAAGTGTGCTCTGAGGCAAATTAATACAAATAGAATGGCTTGGTGTAATCTGGGCTGACCAGTACTGGAGCATCCACTATTGCTTGCTTAATTTCATCAAAAGCCTTCCTAGTCTGAGGAGTCCATTCAACCTTCGCATTTTTCTTCAGCATCTCATTCAATGGCCTCACTATCTCAGCGAATCCAGTTATGAACTTTCTGACAAAATTAATTTTTCCAAAGAATGATCTTAACTCCTTCTGACTACCTGGGAAACTAATCTTTGAAATGGCCTCGATATGTTCTGGGTCAATCGAGATCCCCTTCTCCGAGATGACATGACCTAACAACTTTCCCTTGGTGACACCAAATATAGGCTTCTTGGGGTTGAGAGACACACCGAATCTTCTACATCTCTGGAAGATCTTTCTCAAGTCCTCCACGTGATCTCCAAGAAAGAAAACTTGATTCAAATAACATATCTCAAAATTAGGGTAGGTTATTTTGTATGGAAACCCTCAAATTTGGACTGTTTTCCCTCAAATTAGACCTACTAGGGTTTCAGGCTGGTCAAGGTAAAATGGCTCTAACTTGCTTGAAACGTAATGAATTTGAGTGCTACAAAAAGGAGAATAAAGAAGATTCACAGTACCACCAATTCCAACAGGTTTTAGGTCATGGTGAGGCCGTACAAGTCTTTACGTCATGGAACAACAAAAATCACATTCAGAGTTGCAGAAGCAGAGATAGTTTTATTGATTTTTCTTTAAATTACAACTTGCCCCCCCTTTGGCTTCGACCTTACCAAGTCTTTTGAAACATTTACAACCATTTTAGAATGGTTCTCAGCCAAATTTTCAACTTACAACCATTAAAATTCCCTTATTTACAACTTATGACTTCATATTCCCTGTTTTTACACTTTTACAACTTTGACAACATTTTTGCAAAATTGACAAATTATGCAACTTGACACTGCAACCCACCTAGCGACCTAAAATAGACTCTCAACACATTTAAAATGGTCTTCTTAGACTTTATTATATATTAAGAACTTAAAAAAAACAAAACATTAAATTTTTACCCCTCTTGGGCATGAGAACCTAGGTGCCCCTGCACCATACTCCCAAGGGGATGAAAAACTCAAGTCCACTTGATTGTAGGTTTTCTCTCTCTTTCTGGTCTTCCAATTCTTCGGCAACTTGTCTTTCATCTCTACAACTTTCCCTGGATCCTCTTTCTGCTTCTTGTACCATCTCTTACTGAGCATCTTCTCAACTTCAAGGTACCAAAATTCAAGTTCTCGTTCATATGCCTTAGTACCACCGTTTATGTCTTCATCTTCATCATTCAAACACAATATGTCAGCATATTCATTATCCATAAAATTAGAAATGCAACCATTACCTCCGTTGTTTTTGTAACATCTTCTTCACCATACGGTGCATAACAATCTGCACACACTGCATTCACTTCTTTTACTTTATACCCTTTTCCATTTTCATTTTCATCTGCTGCACTTGTAAACACACACTCACAAATATTGTTAGAAATAACATTTCGAGTCTCAAGGGACCCATTGTCTTCACATTGTTCCTCTTCCTCAGATGGCTTAGGCTCTTCCATCATCATCAAAGACTCTCCAAGGCTTGGTTCTACTGCCCTCTCTTGCCTTCTTCCCTTCAGAATAATTTTCTTGATAGGCCATTTAACCTTCTTCCTTATTGGCCAATGCCAACCTTTTTCTTGGTTTACTCTCTCAAACAATTGTTGCATCTCAAGTTCCATCCCTTTCCCCATTTCTTCCATTTTTTTTCCATTTCTTCTAAGGTGTGCCTCAACTCCATTATTTCTTGCTGCACCTTTATCTATTCTTCTTTCTTATTTTTCTTCATCATCTCACTTTTCTCCTTTTTCAACACTTGTTTCTTGCTTGGTACCTCCTTGCTTTATAAATCTCCACGGACAAATCTTCTCAACATTTCCATTCTTCTTTCTCAAACAAGTCTCTTTCACCTTGCTTCTTCTTGTCTTTGTAATACCTCACCTAGGTTTCCTCCTTTCTTCACTACCTAGTCTTTTGGCATCTAGATTCTTGCTTCAACCTGCAAAAAAGACAACACATAAACTCCAAAAAACTTTGTTGCCTAGATTTTTGGGCTCCAATACCAATTTGATACAGAGCAGGGTGGATAACTTCTACATAACCTCAAACAAGCAATCTTTCAAGATTTCAAACATTCTATGGTGGGTTTTTGCTCACAAGGCCTCAATCTCCTAGTAGTACTTTAGATTGACTAAAATGAGCATAACTTCCTAGGAAAAATTCATCTCCAAAAGACAAATCCAGATTTGGATACCCTTTATAGTTTTATTCAACATATGAAGAAATCAGATATGGTTACTTTGGAAGGAAAGGTTCAAAACTTGATTGTTCTACTCTTGACTAGGCTTGAAGTGGAGTAGCCAATTCGTGTTTTTTTTGTCATAACTTTCAAACCAAAACTGATCTCCAAGAAATAAAACTTGATTCAAATACCCATTTGACCCTTATTTAACATATCTCAAAATTAGGCTAGGTTATTTTGTACGAAAACCCTCTAATTTGGATTGTTTTGCCTCAAGTTAGGCCCACTAGGGTTTCAGGCTGCCCGAGGTAAAATGACTCTAACTTGCTTGAAATGTGATGAATTTGAGTGCTAGAAAAAGAAGAATAAAAAAGATTCACAGTTCCACCAATTCCAACAGGTTTTAGGTCATGGTGAATTCGTACAAGTCTGTACATAGTCCCGGAACAACAAAAATCACATTCGGAAATGCAGAAACAAAGATAGTTTTATTGATTTTTCTTTAAATTACAACTTGCTCCCCCCTTTGGCTTCGACTTTACCAAGTTTTTTAAAATATTTACAACCATTTTACAATGGTTCTCAACCAAATTTTCAACTTACAACCATTCAAATTCCCTCATTTACAACTTATGACTCTTCATATTCCCTATTTTGTATTTTTACAATTTTGACAACATTTTTGCAAAATTGACAATCGATGCAACTTGACACTCTAACCCACCTAGCGACCTAAAATAGGCTCCAACACATTTAAAATGGTCTTCGTAGACCTTATTACATATTAAGAACTTAAACAAAACAAAACATTAACTTTTTACCCCTCTTGGGCATGAGAACCTAGGTGCCGCTACACCATCACTCTATGTTTTTCTTGAAGAAGATTCTACGGTTGAGACTTCTATTGAACCACTACGAAGTCAATTATGATTTCTATGTTGTGAATAGTGGAGACACTGATGTTCTTGGAATGTAGTGGCTTTTTTCATTAGGTGAGATCACCTTGAATTTGAAGTCCATGGAGCTGAAATTTTAGGATGATGGAAGAAAGGTTGTGTCAGGAGTGTCCAAAGATGGATCCTATATTGGCACATGCAAGATGATGCAGAGAATATCTAATCATGGGCAAGAAACAATGTAAAAAAAAGAAGGTGAAAATAATTTCCAAACTTTTGATAATCCCCTCTTTGACATGGATGTAGAGTTAGCATTTCATCATCCTCTTTTTGAGATGCATTTTGATAGTTTGGAGGAAGAACAATTTTCTTATGATGGTTTTCTTTTTATTGTGAATCATTATGAATTGAGTCATCGTGGCATGATGGTTGACATTGTGGGTTGACATTGTGGGTTCACTACAAGGAGAGTACTATTGTGATCTGAAGCTTGATGGGGTTACTTCTTTGGTAATTATTTATGCTAAGGATAACGATGATTGGAGTAGTATAACATGGGAGGTTATGGATCAAAAATGTAGAAATAATGCTGCTGTTACCTTTTCATACAACCATCTTATGATTCCATTTGTGTTCTTACAAGTGGATTGGAAGGAGATTTGAAGCAAGATCTGGAGTTTAACTAAGTTGGTGTCTCATGGAAAGGTGAGTTCAGCTGATGGAATGCTCAAATTTTTCATTTTGGTTGCAGCTGTTCTTTTAGGGTGCTGATTTTGAGAAAATCAGATTGTAAGTTGCTGATTATAGACTTGAACAGCTGCAAGTTCATGCACTTATAGAATAATCACTTGAAAAGGCACCCAATAGTTGTTATTCCTTACTTTCAGCTTGCATTTATGCTTTGGGTAGCATACTATCATGTAATTATGACTACCATGCTAGAAGTCAAGAGGTAAGAATTGAGAGGGATAGCAATAACTTTCTCAAAATTATCTGAAAGGTGCAAAGAAATCATAGTGATGGAAAGCCAATTTTGAGGAGCTTGCTAATTATTTGAAGAGAATTGTTGCTTTGTTGGCTAGAGTAGTAAAGGAGGTTTTATATGCAGATGTATTCCAGCAAAGAACATCAAACAGAAGGAGTTATAAACCTCCTTGGTTAGTCTGGGATCTTGGAATCATGTTGATGATTTAGAATTGATCAGATGTTTGAGATTGACAATTGCTTGAGGGCAAGCAATTCTGAGGAGGGAGGACTGTGATATCCCCATTTTATGCAATGTTGTTTCATCAGCTTTTGGCCAATTTTTGAGTTTTCCTGTATGCTTCTAGGTGTGTTGGGGATTATTACAAACTTCTTGGAGGATGCAGGTTTGGTATTTCAGGATTTCTAGTTGTGGTGTTGAACTCATTTGGTGTTTTGGATTGTAGTGATGCTTTTAGAAGTGTTCTTGGCCTCCTAGGGTGTTCTCCAAACTTATTGGAGAGATCGTCTATTTTTAGCAAGTCTTGAAGTTGGCACCTAACATCATCCCTCCACTTTAGTTACATCTCGACATGATCATATTTGGTTTCCGAAGCTTTGGCAGTGCTTTTCGCAACTTGGGTGGAGTATTTAAAATATACACTTAAGTTTATACTGTTAAATATTAAAATATTTGGTAAGTGTTATATTTTATTAAAGTGACGTTTCCCCTCAAAAGTGGATGCTTAGGCATAAAGGGTCTTTTGCATATAATGAATTAATTAATTTTAAAAAGCAAAAAACATTTTTCTAGGAAAAAGCAAAAGTGTTTTTTTGGGAAAAACAAAGAAAAAACTATAAAAGGAGGTTTGGGGCTGTCATTTCTTGTATGCTTAAGGTTTCGTATACTGTTATGTTGCTGGATTGAACCTGCGTGTTCTTCCTAAATTGTTTGAGGACGGAAACTCTCAATTGATTCCTAGTTTCAGATTTGAGAGAGAATCCCTAGCTAAATCGATGTGGTTTCATTTAGAGGCCAAAATTGTGATTCGGATTGGAGTTTGGATTTTAGTTAGCAGAGTTGAAGAGTTTTAATGTGTTTTAATATTTCAAAGCATTTGAGATTTTGGGTGAAGTTGCAGGAGGTTTGTTGAGTTTTTTGGGTGATTGAAGAACTTCCTTCTTGCTGGGGCATACCTTTTTACATGCCAAGCCGTATAGATGTCCATAGGCATAACTTGGTTATGAATATCATTTTGCTGATCCTTGAAGTTTTTTTCTGCTGATCACAACATTGAAGGACTGGAAGCGGGTGTAGTGCTGGCCGTACCCTTCAAGTACAAACTATACCTTGTCGCTGCTGTTTAAGGGTTTAAATCACAATGGTTGAAGGTGCCATAGCCATAACTATCACCTTTAATACATCTCAGGGTGTGCAAATGGAAAAAGGCAGAAATAAGTGTTTGTGTTGCTGTCCTGGGTAAATCAACAAGCATTTTCATTGTTTTCTGACCTGTTATGATCATTATACCACAATAGTTTGGTATCAAAATGTTGACAGTGTTTGAATGTCTTGGAGGCGCTTGAGGGTTACAATCCTGCTCCAAGCTTGCCAAGAGTGAGAACTGAAGTGTTTGGTGAATCATTTCTCTTGCTGGAATAGCCATACAGTTAAATAAAATCAGAGTAGTCAGACCTGTTCTCAATTTATCATGTTTATTAAATTGTCAGACTTTCTTATTAGTATTTTGAGTTGAGTTGAGTTGAGTTTGAAGAGAGATTCCAGTCATCAGTTTTATGGGTATGTTTGTATGTGTTGTACCCCAAATTAAAACTTGGGCATTTTGAAGAAATGAGTAAAAGTCTTGTCAAAATTGTCAAAAAAGGTCAAAATTGGGGTTTGCATGAGGGGCAAAAAGTTGAAAATTTCAAAATCAGATGATCTAGGTCTGCTTAGAGCGACCAAGTCTACAAGACCCAGATCTTAGTTTTTCGATCCTACTTTTTAGGAAAATTTCTATTTTGGAAACCTTCTAAAAATATAACTTTTCTGGGTTTCTTTTGGAACGAATGATGGCAAAATTTTCTATAAATAGAAAGTTTGGCTGTTAGGGTTCAAACTAATTTTGATTGGTTGAACATACTTCCTCATTAGGCTCGTGCAGTTGAAATCACAAAACGATCAGTTTTTCCCTAGTGTATCTATTATGCTTTTTTTAGAAAGCATTTCAGGGGCTTCAAAGTCATTAATGGAGGTCAGTCAGTTGCCAGGTGTCAAATTCAAACATTCTGTAATGAACCAGACCAAATTTTTTTGTTTTTTCAATGATAGTTACAACGCAACATGCACCCGTTAAGGTTAGCTCTAAACCAAAACGATGCTGGAAGCAACTCTAACAAGAATGTACACCAGGATCCCGATGTGGGCAAGGTGTGAGAATTGGTCAGAGGGTCTAATGCAGATGCAAGCTGAAAGGAACTCTAACCAAGAATGTGTCTGGGCAGACGAGCATATGGTCAGAGGATCAATGCATGATAAACTGAAGTAACCCTAACCAAGAATGGCGCCGAATGATGGCGAGCATATGGTCAGAGGGTCCCTATAACTACTGACTGAAAGTAAATAGGCGGCAAGCCGGCCTCTTCCACTTATTCAGTGGGTAGTACAATAGATAAAATGAAAGATAGAGAAGAGAATTGCTGTTAGTACTACTAAACAGCTTACAATATATCAGAATGCTTTGCCAGAGCCCAATTTTTCAAGTTCTTCAATGCTGCAATAACCTAGAAGACTTTCACGATGCATAACCAACCTCTCTAAACTCAGATTTCACACAAGTATGCACTTATCTAGGACTGATATGACAGACCAGCAACTCAGCAACTCACTCAAATGCTTATATCTTGCTCGATACTCATCCTAATGACATGAAACCAAGTGCAGATTACTCTAGGGATAATGGCGTCTCAAATTGAATGCTTAAACCTCACCAAAAGAATTCCATTTATTTTTGCACAGACCCAAAGCTTTATCCAGAATGGTACGACCCTCTTAAAGGGGCGATTTTCTTTTAAAAATTCAAATGAGCATTATAAAATCTCAAACTTTGCTAGATTGGTTGCCCAACATAGGAAAAGGGATTACTTCAATGCCCAGAACAATATCAATTTTATTTCAAGAACAATGAGCAATTCTTACATTCTTCAATGATATTCAGCAACTCCAGAAATGAACAGAAAATGCAAACTAGAACTTCAAAATGCAAACTACTAAACTGAAATGCAAGACAAACCTATTACAAGCTATCTCTCAACTAGTTGCTATCTTTCAAGCAAGAAGATGAGCCCATTGCTAGGAGGTGTGCTTTCCTCGAAGCGAATGCATGGAGACAATCCAGCAGCATAACGATATGGTAGACAGAAGATAACCAGAATAAAGAGAGGAAGTCTCCTTATATAGACTTTGGAGAGAAACTCATGCAACTTCTAGAAGGTGCGCCCCACAACACTTGGCATATATTTGACTTTTGACCAGTCTTCTTTAAATGGCGTCTCACATAAGAGAGGTGAGAAATAATATTAAATGCCATGCCTTTTCCCAAAGTTGGCGTCCCTTTTCCTCTTGAGCATTTTTGAACCTTCAAAATATTTAATCTTTCACCTGATGATGCACTCACCCATAAAGTCCCCCTTTTAAAACAACATGAAGTTATACAGCTAGGCCAAGGGGTTATAACGTTATAATATAACATTATTTTAATTAAAATACTTATCTCTCCATAAAATGCATCAAAAGGCCAAAACAATATTACCAACTGAATTGCCAGAAGAGGAAAGCTTGCTGAGCTGATGCTGACTGGACCACTGCTAAAAATAGAATTTACTAAAAATAGTAAATTCAAGAAGTTGCTCCGAATGCAATGCATGCGACACCATTGCGAAGCTTTCTGAAAACCTAGAAAGAGTCCGCAATCCAAAATCCCAAACTCCGAGATGTAGCTGTCATAACTTACTAAAAATAGTAAGTTCGGAAAGGTTGGCCGAAGCAGTTGCAAGTCATACCTCTGCGAAGCTCTCTGAAAACCCAGAAGGAATCCAGAATCCATACATCCAAACTCCAGCAAGCAGAACCCTGAATCTTCAAGAGAACCCATCAAACAACCGGAAACCCTAATTCTGCCACTGACTTGCCGACAACACACTGGGAATAGGCTACCAATCACTGAAAAGTGAAGTGCTAAAAATGGGGACATTATAGTCCGCCCTTCCCAAAATTGCTTGTCCTCAAGCAATACCACCATAACTCCAGAAAACTTAAGATTGATCCATACCAAAACAAGTATGATCCCAGGTTCCCAAACCCAACTCAGGAAGGACCCACCATGCCGATGCTGCACCACTCTGATCACATTCGTGAAAACATCATGTCAATGCTGAACTAACCTTCCTTGTAACCTCAAAGTGTTACCATCCATGATACTCAAACTGAAAGATCTTTAAGGACTGAGATCAATATCATGCAATATCTCATGTCCATAGTGCCCCGAATTAACAGTATCAACCATACTATTGTCAATCACAATTCTAAGCAATAGGAAAGATAGTCTACTCAAATGAAAATCGAGCTCCTCAGCATACCTCCACATGGTAACAAACGGTACCATGACTGCAAATGTGACATCTTCAAATCTTCTTGCAAAGAGGAAGGAAATCCTTTGCAAGAGGGCAACAAATTCATACTCATGACTCCACATGAATTCCCTATGCCTCAACTAAATTATCATGGCACAACTATGAAGTCTGAAGAAGTTTTTCACAATTCCAACCCCAAGAGTCTTCAAAGTGGTTGAAAAACACGCTAAAGCCATCTCCATCAGAAAACTACCACTTCCTTGATCGGGAGTGAGGAACCAACTCTCCTGAATGAAAGTAACTCCATAAGTAAGGTGGCTGGTCTGCCTCCAACCAGCAAGCTCATGTCTCAAAATCTGCTCTTGTCTAAGCTGAAAGTCACTCCCAAGAACTACCGATCGTTGATCTCTCCAACCCATATTCAAAATTTCTCTCCAATCCATTTGTTGATGAACAAACAGAACCATCAAGTAGCTGGAAAAGAAGGGAACAACTTCAACAAATCTGGAAATTTGATCCTTATCCCTCCAAAAGTCATTTCCATATGTAATAAACTCTATCAAGCAAAGTTGAGGATCCCAAATATGGATACCCAACTGAAGATGATTTCCAATGTACTGAAAAGAAAACTCAGTACATTCCCAATTGTTAGTCAAAACCAAGTGCATACTCATGAATCCTTGAAACCAATTCCTAATAGCGTTCACATCTGTGGAACATGAAACAAATGTTGTCTTCAATCCAAACTCCAAAAACGGACTAGTTTGAGCCCAAACATCGTTCCACCCAAGGGATATATTGTCAAGAGTGCCAACACCGGTTTTAGGTCTGCTCTTCCCCCATTCCTCATGAGTGGTAGATCCGAAATCATCACTCCTTGCTGCTATAATGAAGTTACCAGCAGCTACCACAACTTGTCACATCAACATCTTGATGTCATAGATGTTGAAATTACCTTGCTTCGACACCTCCCATATGGTATCTTCACCCTTGAGCCCACTTATGCATTCATTACTAATCAACAGACGTGGCACTTCCTCATGGAGTGATATCAAAGCATCCAAGCACTGTAAACCATGCTCAGTCTCATTCTCCGTTTCATCTTCCATCTCATAGAGAGGATTGTCATAATCTTCCTCATCACCTTCTTCAAAGAGAGGATTGTCAAAAACTTGAAAGTTATTCCATCCATTTTGCTGATCCAAATCTGCACTTGTAACTTCAGTCCTTCTTGTGAAACCTTCAAGGTCAAACTCTTCTCAAAGGCTATCAAGCTCACAAATTACTTGCTTGATTTCTTCAGCTTTATGTGCATTCTCTTGCTTTGTGAAAATTTTGAAATCAACAAACTGATTTTCTACCTCCATTAATGCCATTTGAGTTTCTTCCAGCGTAGCTCTTGTTGATTCAAACTCCAGATAAAGTTCATCAAACTTCCTCTCTCTATTTTGAAAAGCACAAATGGTCTTCTTTGCAACTTCAATGGCGCAATCACGATTTTCAACCAAGTGCATGTACTCAGACTTCAAGGTTACCGAAGAGTTTCTGATAAGTTGCAAATTGGGAAGAGCAACTTCATCTTTCACTCCTCTTTGTCTCTCTTCGAGCTAAGCCTTCCAGTACAACTCTTCAACCATGCCAAGTGTGTGATCAAATAGGGATAGAGCTTGCACTTCCTTGTCAACGGACACCTTGAAGTATCTATCCCAATCCAGAAAATTCAAAGATAGTGAACTGCTGATAGGCTGCAATTGAAAATCAGAACCTTGTCCCTTGTCTTTGCTGCCTTCATTGCTGCTCCAACATTCATGAACTTCACCATTGACTAGTGGAGAATGCTCATTGTCAAAAAAAGCATCATACTTCACAGATTCTTTGACCCCAAGTTTGCAATCAGCTTCAAGCATTGGAAAATCATATTTGTGTTTAGTAACACCTTCAAACTCTACATCTTCAAGAGCCACTTGGTCTTCATCAAGATCAAAGGGAAACTCGTCCCACAAAGGTTCTCTTTCATACCTTGGTGCCAACACACCCGGATCCCAAATGCTAGTGGGTTGATTAAGATGATCAACAGGAAAAAACTTATCATGCTCCCTTTGTAGCGATGACTCTTTGAATAAGTCAAGTCCCAAATCACTCAAACTGATATCGTCAAAAACATTTCTCTCCAAAGACCGAGTTTGCTGCTTAAACCCAAAGTCACCATCATAATGAAGTGAAGAATCTTCATTGCTTGCTGTTTTGAAAACTTCACCGTCATTATCTTCACCATGAGGAAGTATGTCATTGATTTCTTCATGTGGAACTTCTTGAAAAGTTGGGGCAGCAACATGAAGAGAATCCTTCTTTACCAAATCTTCAATATGACCTGGTATGGACTCTTTGAAATTATCTCCATCATCAGGACCACTAAATTTCCCTGCATCTTGCTCAGACTTCTCCAAAAGTGGCTTCAATTTCTCTTCATAGTGATTAAATAATTCCTTGATCAGCATAGCAGCAATAGGAGAATCCTTTTCTTCACACTCATATGTGTCCAAGAGGAGAGATTGGACATTTGGTGGAATTTCATCTGACTCATTAATGGCGAGAATAAGGATTTTCTTCACAGCTGCAATAACATCCTCTTCTTGCTCACTCCAAGTGGATATGAAGAGGTAATGGAACAAGTGATAAAGCTGATCATGCATTTCCAAGGCGAATAGCAAGTTACTTACCCAGAGATTTGAAAATGTCTTTAAGATAGCAACCTTTCTAGCAAATAGATTGCTTCCAGTTTCATCAAGATCTTGGAAACTTTCTACAATCATATTCAGAATGATTTTCATGGTTTCATCATCATAGGGTGTCATGGGAACCATCATTCTCATTAACTCCATGAAGCAAGAAGAAATCAGCAGCTTGATTTCTTCATTTGGATGTCCCAGCCAATAGGGCTGAACTAAAAGGTGAACTGCAGGTGACAATGCCAATTGCATCCATTCAGAAGGTGACTGCTCCACTTGTCTCAAACATTGTTCCAATATTTGAAGATTATTCTTTTCATCTTCCATTGACTTACATTCTTTGCCAAGTCTTTTTCTGGTCTCAAAAAGTGTTTGTTCCAGCTTAATCTCTTCTCTGTTGGCCATGTTTAACTGCCACTTCTAAACTGAGCCGAACTCTGTTCTGACCTCTGGTGTAGAACTGATTTCTCTATCATTCCACTGTCAACTAAACCTTGTTGGGCATAGGATGGCAGGATCTTGGCTCTGATACCACTGTAATGAACTGGACTAATTTTTTTTGTTTTTTCAATGATAGTTACAACGCAACATGCACCCGTTAAGGTTAGCTCTAAACCAAAACGATGCTGGAAGCAACTCTAACCAGAATGTACAGCAGGATCCTGTTGTGACCTTTTCACACATTGCCCCATTCAAGATGGGGACCCCTAATTTTTTCTTGCTCCATTCTGGTCTTTTGGCTTTGGTTTTTGTCTCTCTTTCTCTCTTTCTGTTTCCTTTCTACTATCTGCCTTCCAGACATGCTCGCCATTGAGTTTAAACATGAAATTGGCCAAGTCTGAAAATTAGGGTTTTAAACTTTTCTGCCAATTTGAAGTCAAACGAGGTGAATAAATTGAGATTTGAGATTAACATTGATGTTAGTATACTTCCAACAGGTTTTCACTGAAATTTCATCAGATTCTGAGTACTTACTATTTTTAGTAAGCGCGCAATTACAGGCAATCGTTTAGCATTTTTTGTGAATCCGACAGTCACGCTGTGTCCAGAGCACATCAAGCCACTCACAGGTTAAATTTGAGCTGAAACAGACAACTTACTATTTTTAGCAGTTCAACTTCCGAAGCCAATTTCAGGGCCTAGATGCAGAGTTTGTCAATGCATGTCTGCATTTTCCTTCTAGGTTTTCAGAGACGTTCGCGATGGTGTGACATGCAAAACGAGATAACAACTTTCAGAATTCAGCCTTCAGAGGCTATTTTTAGGGTTTGCATGTCAAGGTTTTCGATGCATGTCTGGATATTCTTTGTGGGTTTTTCGAGACCTTCGCAGTGATGTGACATGCAAACAGAGATAGTCACTTATTAAGGAACTTACTATTTTTAGCAGATACACCCTGGCAGCCACCTCCCAGCACTTCAGAGTCATAAACTGATCACAATACAACAAAAACAAGGACAAACGGAGGTCATTCGATATGCATTCAAGATGAATTAGGGTTTCCAGCTTCGGGACCCAAAAAGAGGCGTATAAAGTCAAAATTTTCGAAAATCGATGTATACCACCGCGATTAGCATCTTTCAAGCTATCTGCTGATAAAATTTGAAGGCAAACGGAGCACTTACTATTTATAGTAAGTCATTTCAGAAACGGGCTAAAAATAGCAAGTCAACAACAGGCGCCGATGTCAGCAGGCAAGTCACGTGGTGAGGAGCGCGCCATTTGAATTTCAAGTCAAACAGAGTCATGGAAGCCTCAGAAGCAAGCAGTTACTATAAATAGTAAACCACCTCCATAAATGCGCTATAAATAGCAGGTCAGCGCAAGGCATCAACAAGTACAGGTCAAGCAAGTGATGAAGGCCCTATGGCGCGAATTTTAGATCGAACGGAGTCGCAGAGAGTCAAAAATCAAGCACTTACTATTTTTAGCAGGTTGGTACAAAAAAATTAGGGTTTCCTAAATTCAAGGGCAAGACACAACAACCATGCAGATGCAACGTCCAGTCACGATCAATAACCTTCAGGCAATCGGCACGCAAAATTTGAAGACATTTTGAGCAATTGCTATTTTTAGTAAGTTGCTAAAAATGGCAGGTCCACGTAGATATCAGGCATCAACAGCACAAATGCATCCCGAGATTCAAAACAAAGCAAAATCCATCCTTTTGGAGCTTGAAATTGGCTTGAAGTGCAAAATTTGAGGAACTTTCTAAAAATAGCAAATTAGGGTTAGCAGGATAGAATCACCTAAATTTGGCAAAGGGCACGAAACAAGTCAAAATTGATAATTTTTCAAATCCGGCACCAAAACTTGCTATAAGAGGCTGAAGACAGGTAAAATTTTACCAAGGCATTAAAATTAGAACCTTCATGGGTGAAATGCGCCCCCCTTCTTGACTTGGGAAAATTTTCTAAGTATGAAAAACTTAGAGCTCCCCCTTGCATTTGCGCCCTTGTGCCTAGAGACTCAAAATTTGCCTAAGGCATGAAAACTAGAGGTTGACATGGTGATTTGCGCCCTACCTTGAAGAGGATGGGTGGAAAATTTTCTAAGTGCCCGAAATTTGAGGTCTAGCTGGTGATTTGCGCCCTTGAGGAGAAGATGGAGGGGATAAAATTCTAAGTGTAGAAACTCAAAGTAGCCTACATCAAATGCGCCCCACTTTGAAGAACTTCAAATTTTGCCTAAATTAAAACCTCCATAGCTCATATGCGCCCAGCCTCAAAGAGGAGCTTGGAAATTTACTAAGGCATCGAAATTGAAAGTTGTCCCTACCATTTGCGCCCAAGATAGAAACTTGAAGGACTTGGGACTTGTGCCCTCCATGAGCTAAGAATTGAAAGTTTTCTAAGTGTCGAAATCTGAAAGCTCCATGGGTCAAATGCGCCCAAGCTTGAAGAGCAAAATTTTTATCAGCTGTTGTAGAAACCCCAGTTTCCGCTATCTTTGAAATCTGACTGTTTTTATTGTTTTTGAAGGTTTTTGGTTTTTTTGTGATTTTTGAGCATAAATAATATAATGCGATTTTTGCAAGAATTCAATATAAATGCAAATAAAATCATACAATTCTGAAAGTAATAGAATCAATCGGAAATACTGTTGCCAAACTATTCATTTATCTTCTGGATTTATTACAAAGAAGATCCAATAACATGCAATCAAAAAGCAACATTATTTTAATGAAAAACCTGGTATTTGCAGCAATAAATGATCCTTGTGAAATAGTACGGCTGAGATGAATGAGCACTTTCCCTTGCGCCAGGAGGAAGAATCAACTGCCAGTGATATATGCGCCCCTAGTTATGAAGTGACTGCCAAGAATGAAGGCGATTTGCTTTGGATAAAAAGTATGGCCCTTTCACAGATGGTACGGCCTGTAATAAATGTGGTACGGCCTGAACACAGCAGCAAGCTATTAAATAAAGTACGGCCCTTTATCAAATCTCCAGATCTCAATGAAATAGGCGCCTCTACTGAAGAATCCCTGATGGATGTGTTGCACACTGAAAACCCTGAAGATGAATCAACTGTGAATGTTCTGTGATCTCTCCTGAATGAAGAAATCTCTCTGAAATGCAATAGATCAGCAAGTATCTCACAGCCTCTGAATCACAACACTGAAGATGGCTCGTTCTCCAATGTCTGTAGACAACAGAAACCCTAGGCTTCGTTCTCCGGAAGAAGACTTGCTCAAATTTCAATAATCAATAACATAATGAGCTTGAATTCCAATGAAAACCCATATATTCTTCAAAAGTGCGATTTTCCTCAATTAGGGATCATTAAAATAAATTCGAACTTCTTCATTTAATTTTTCAATAGTTTTAAATCACATTTTAATTATAAAATATAATTAAAATGGCCCCTTCCATGATGGGCGACCCCTTCAGCAAAATCACTTAAGTTATAATATTTTAAATATTATAACTTTATAATATAAGCTCCAATAATTAATATTTAATTAAATCAATTAAATATTAATATCTCTCTCAATATATGCCCGATGCACGAACCGTCTGAAGCTGACGAATAAGGAAGTGATTCTGCACGTGACCAAACCATACTGCTAAAAATAGCAGGGGTGCTCCGCTGAGTGCCAAAAACTGCTAAAAATAGCAATCCGAGCAAATGGTGTCCGAACGAGCCCGAACGAAAGCCAACTGATAACAATCTGACAACTGAAGCCAAGCCAAGCTCCATCAAGACCCTCTATCCATCCTATCAGCCTACGAGGGTCGCATAATAGGCTAATCATATGCTCTGAGAGATGTCAACTAAAAGGGGACATGACAGTCCGCCCCTCCTGAAATTGCTTGTCCTCAAGCAATCTCAACTCGGATGCTGCAGAATATCCTCGCTCTCCCATGTAGCATCCTCCACTGGCAAATCTCTCCATTTCACTAAATATTCCCTGATAGTCCTCCTATGCAACTGTCTCTCTCTGTACTCCAGGATAGACTTAGGTACTAAAATCAACTTTCCCTCATCATCTAAGGGAGGTAAAACTGCAGAAGGTACCACACGGTGTCCCAACGCCTTCTTGAGACGTGATACATGAAAAACATTGTGTACCCTGCTCTCTGCCGGAAGCTCTAGCTCATAAGCCACCTCTCCAACACGCCTCAGGATCCTGAAAGGACCGTAATATCGTGGCTTAAGCTTCTCTGACCCACTCTTCCTAAGAGTAGACTGACGGTAGGGCTGCAGCATAAGATAAACCATGTCACCCACATCAAAAGACCTCTCTGTCCTCTTCTGATCTGCGTACTGCTTTTGCTGATTCTGTGCCTTGGCAATATTCTCCTTGAGAGCCCTCATAGTATCCTGACTCTCCTGCAACAAGTCTCCAGCACTCGGCACTCTACTGTCACTCAGTAGCAAATCCAGAAAACTCGGCGCCTCATACCCGTACAACGCCATGAAAGGGGACATCTGAATGGTCATGTGGAAGGTCGTATTGTAGCAATACTCGCACAGATGAATCCACTTGACCCATGCCTTTTGTTGCCCTGCAATATAGTTTCTGAGGTAACCTTCCACCCATTTATTCACTATCTCCGTCTGCTGTCATGTCGCCAATACCATACAAACACTAAATAAAATAAATATCAAAATTATAAAATTCCAATTTAAATATTATTATAATAATATTATATCATATGATAAAAACAAAATACATATTAAAATTATAAATATTAGTAATTTAATTATAATTCTCACAAGATAATATTATAATGCAATATTATAAATATTAAAATATAAAACAATTTAAATATTGTAATCATAATAGAGAATAAAATTAATATAAAATACACAAATAAAAAGTATGAAATAAATAACAAAATCTAAAATATAATAAATAGATAACAAATAAAATAACCGATATAAAATAATAAATATTTAAATAGGATATACTAAAAGCAATCATAATAAGCAAATGATCCTTATTAGTAACCGGTAAAAGGAATGTCCACTTGCAAAGGACACAACACTTGGAAAAAGCGGAGACCAAGGATGACATGAAAGGTCATGTCTTTTGAGACTCGATCAGATATATAAGACAAATAAGTCAAACAAGAGAGGCATGGGATTAGGAAGGGGAAAAAGAAAAGGAAAGTTCATAAACAACGAGCAGATATATATCAAATAGTGGAATTTTAGAACAGCAAGTTAGTATACTGGTTTTAGAATTAACTTCCAGAATAGTAAGTCAACATATTTACGATAGGATGGAACTTCAGAATAATAAATTAATATGTTTGGAGGTACAACATTTATATGGGGAAATAGATATACATCAGGAAGGAATAGAATAATAAATAAGGAAAGGGATTTAGGCAGTAATTATTATACCCAGTAGGAGATATAGACCAATCTAAGGAAGTAAATGATAGGTTTTGAAATAGACACATATATATTATATGTGAATAACTAAATATCTTATATATAGAGATAAGTAAATATATATATATAGAAAACATGTATATGTAAAGGTAGTTAGATTAACTAATAATAGATATAGATATATATATATATATATATAGGAACATATAGATAATATAAATATACAATAATGATACTTGCAGTAATTATTATGCCTTATTAGTAATGATGACTCTTTAATATAGACATAAGGAGTTTATGTATATTTATGAATTGTCCTCATCCTATAATCAATCCAATATAGGGTTGAAGGAGGCGAGTAAGGAATCAGAAAGGGTGGAGAGATACAACAACTCAAGGTGATGTATTCACTTAGCAATAATATTTAGCATATTTTGAATATAAGAACTAGATATTGTTAATTTGATTATTGATATAATGACATCCTTTAATCTTATCATAATGAGAATTATCATAGGAAATGATGAACTTAAAGAACCATTGGTAAATGAAAATATATTTGATTATAGGCATGAAATAAATTTTGGATGAATGCAAATATATCTGATTGTTTAAAGATTGTCTACTATGTGCTTGTAAACCTATTAGGATGGACGAAACATGGGTGAAGTTGGATTGCCTAAAAACCCCACTTTCAGCCCCTTAGGCCCTAGACAAGGGATTGGGCTTTGCAGCCCCTTAGGCTCTTAACAAGGGATTGGGCTTTGCAGCCCCTTAGGCCCTTGACTAGGGATTGGGTTATAGAAAGATGGGGGTCCCACCTAGGTCTCTGCCCCTTAGGCCCAAGATACGGGATTGGGCAAGAGAAGGTGGTAGGCCTTAGGCCACTTGGACTCTATGGTTCCTCTCCCCTAATAGGACGAGTGTCTTCTGAGGTGTTGCCATGAGTGGAGTATGCAGGTACTAAGCCCCTAGGCAAGAAGGATTGTGTTGGACAACCTCTTGAGTTTACATGAGGGCTTCAGGGCGGATCCACCTATGGCACTCCTCTTATGTCTTCATTAATTGATTTATGTTTATGAATATATTGTGGATATCTAGATATTATTGCTAACAAATATGTGTATGTGGAAATGTTTTTAAATTGGTGAGTGCAGATTTCAATCTAGGATTATTTCATTAGAGAAACACATTCCTTTTGGAAAGAAGAAACCCTAAACCTAATCAACAATCGAATTCTAGGGCAAACAAGCGAATTCAAGAGCAAGGCTAGGTAAGGGTCATTACATCTGCCCATCGGTCTGCGGGTGGTAACTGGTGCTCGGTGTAAGCTCGGTCCCACAGAGTCTGAACACCTCCTGCCAGAAGTGACTCAAGAACCGACTATCTCTCGCTCACTATGCTCATGTAGTCTGAATACCTCACGGAAGACCACCTCTGCCACCTGTGTAGCTGTGTAGGTAGTGGTAATCGGAAAGAAGTGGGCATACTTCGTCAGCCGATCCACAACCACATATATGCAATCCCGTCCTTGGGCTTTAGGCAAGCCCGTAATGAAATCCATCGACAGACATTCCCACTTCCTGTCAGGAATCGGAAGTGGCTGCAATAATCCTGCCGGGTACGTGTTCTCCTGCTTGTTCTGCTGACAAACAGGACACTCACGCACGTACTGGAGAACATCTGCCTTGAGTCCTTTCCATGTAAATCTCTCTCGTATCTGTCTGTAGGTTTTGAAATACCCGGGATGTCCTGCCGTAGGTACGTCATGAAAGGCTCGCATGATAATGTTCTTTACCTCTGATCTTGGGATCAAATAAACTTTGTTCTTGTAAATGATCAAGTCATTCACAAGCATATATCTGGTGTCAATCGTCGATCCCTCAACAATGTTGGATGCCCATGTATCCTTGGCATACTCTGCCACAATCATATGCCTCCAATCCTCTGAAATGTGAACCATAGAGCTCAAATATGGCCTGCGTGAAAGAGCATCAGCTACTACATTCTGGGTACCTTTGATATAAGAGATATCAAAGTCATATGCTTGCAATTTACTAACCCACTTCTGCTGACGATCATTGAGATCTCGCTGCCCTAGGAAGTGTCTCAAACTATTTTGGTCAGTTTTGATGCAAAATTTGCTGCCAACAAGATATTGCCTAAATTTTGCTAAGGCATGCATTATAGCGAGCATCTCCTTATCATAAATGCTGTAGAGTCTCTCTGGCCCTCTGAGTTTACGACTCTCATACACAATAGGGTGCTTGTCCTGCATAAGCACCGCTCCAATGCCCTCACCTGATGCATCGCACTGAAGCTCAAAAGGCTTCGAGAAGTCTGGTAGTGCCAACACTGGGCACGTAGTCATCAACTCCTTAAATCTCACAAAACACTCCTGTGCCTCAGGAGTCCAACAAAATGCACCCTTTTTCAGCAAATCTGTCATAGGGGCTGCATGACGTGAATAACCATTCACGAATCTGCTATAGAACCCACACAAACCTAGAAATCCTCGCAGCTGTGTAAGGTTTGCCGGAGTCGGCTAGTCTATAATAGCGCGGATCTTCTTAGGATCCATCCGCACTCCCTCTGCACTGATGATATGACCTAAGTATAACAATTCGGTCATCCCCAAATCACATTTGGATTCCTTGGCGTACAGGGACTCCCTCTCCAAAATACTGAGCACGGTCTCCAGATGAGCCAAATGCTCCTGCCAAGTCCAGCTGTAATTAAGAATATCATCGAAAAAGACCAATACAAATCTCCTCAGTAGTGAATGAAAAACCCTGTTCATGGTGGACTGAAAAGTAGCTAGTGCATTAGTGAGTCCAAATGGCATCACCACAAACTCAAAGTGCCCACAATGACAATGGAAGGCAGTCTTCTCGATGTCCTGCTCATGAACCCTAATCTGATGATATCCTGACCTTAAGTCTATTTTCGTGAAGTAGCATGCACCATGGAGCTCATCAATAAGCTCGTCTATACGAGGTATTGGATACCTATTTTTGATCGTCCTCTTATTCAGGACTCTATAGTCTATGCACATGCGTAAGGTGCCATCCTTCTTCTTCACCAAAACAACCGAAGAAGCGAATGGTGATTTGCTAGGTCGAATGTGACCCATAGCAAGCAACTCCTTGATCGTTTTCTCGACCTCATCTTTCAACCGCTTGGGATGTCTATAAGGAGTAATCATAACCGGCTTAGCGCCCTCCTCAAGCTCAATAATATGCTCAATACCCCTGTCTGGAGGTCTCCTTGGTGGAATATCACTGAATACCTTATCATGCTCTATTCTCAACTGCTGTATGTCAGGATGATACTCAGTTTTCTGCTGTCCCTCCTGTATAGGTGCCAATGTGCACTCGGCAGCCCACTCTACCATGTCATGTCGCATGAGTCTCTCCATCCGACGAAAGGAAATAGTTTTGATGTTGCTGTCCCGTATTGCCTTTAGAATGTGTGTCTTCCCATCCACATCAAAACGGATCTCCATGTCCTTGAGACGAAGAGTGACTTCCTCAAGTGAATGAAGCCACTTCATGCCCAATACTAAATCGATATCCCCCATGTTAACTATGTAATAATTAGCCTTGAACTCATAGTTGTTCAAGCACAAGGGGAGATCCTTAATCATGCGTTCACACCTAAGAGTGTAACCGTCGGCCACCTTAACCCTAATTCCTTCGAACTCCTCAGTGATGAGTCCTCGTTTCTCAACAAATCTAGCATCGATAAAATTATGTGTGGCTCCTGTGTCAAGAAGGGTAATGACCCTCTGTCCTGCCAAAACTCCACGAAGCCTGAATGAACCCTCCTGCTGAATGCTAGATAGGCGTGCCTCCTGAATCTGAAGCTCTGACTCTGCCTCTGCCTTAGGCTCTGAAGCCTCTGACTCTGACTCCTCAGAACTATCCTGCTGTTCGGAATTTTCTGATTCCGACTCCTCGTAGTAAGCCCACATCACTCGGTCTGCCTTGCCCTTAGGCCTCAAAGGACAGTCGTGATTGGCATCATAGGGACCTTTGCAGTAGAAGCAAAGCTTCTTCCTGCATAGATCGTTAAGAGCCTCTCGATCCAAAGGTGGTGCTGCTGATTTTCCCTTTGAATCATTCTTAAAATCTGCTTTTTCTTTGTTAAAATCAGACTTCTCTCTGTTTCTGTTGAAGCCCTTATTGTCCCTGAAAGAAGAATTGTTTATGGAGTTGAATCTACTGGATGGTGCCGCCAACTCCATACTACGAGCTTTCTTCATCGCTTCCTGTAACGAAGGAGGATCAAAGGCTTTGATCCAACCTCTCAATGGCTCTGTCAATCCCTCCATGAAAAGCACTACCAGTTGCCTCTCTGAAATATTCGGAACCATAACTGATAACTTCTAAAAGTCACCAATATACGACTCCAAACTACCACTCTGTCTCAACTAAGCCAAGTCTCTAAAATAGGATTCTGGATCCTTCCTGTCAAACCGCTCCACCAACCGATCAACAAACTCCTGATATGATGTGATCCGATCGTGCTGGAGTGTCACCATCCCGTGGTGCCACCAGTCGTAAGCTACTCCCTCCAGATGTAGTGTCGCATACCTGATTGCATCTCTCTCAGCCATCAGACGCAATGTGAGAAATGTGTCTAGCTTACTAATCCATGCCTGGGCTGTCACCTTACCACTACCATCGAACATCGCTAGAGTGAGCCTGTTCGTAGCATGTTTCAGGTCATGATTCTGGTGTCTAGGTCTCCAATCTGTCGACCTGATGCTCTCTCCTCTGTGTAATGAACTGTCAAAGGTAATCCTCTCTCGACATCAGGTGGTACTAACACTCCTCGTTCATTGCCATAAGTGTGTCTGCGAACAACTCTCGTGCTCCTCACTGCCTAGCCTCATCGCCTCCTGTCTCACAAAAGTAGACCTAGTGGGCCTATCTCCCGTCCGGTGAAGCAGTCCTAGGTGCTCTCCGTGATCCTGCATCACTCCTATCCTCGTCACGATGTGGTGACGGTCTCCTTGGCGTACCTAACCTCTGAAGTGCCAATGTCAACTGCTGTAACACATCATTAGACTGCCGTTGACTTGCTCGTAGATCTCTGAGAGCGTGTAGAACCTTTGCATCGTCCTGATCCCTAGGGTTCTGAGGAATCTCTGTTCTAGGAATATCTGTTCTGTCAGCCATTTTTCCCGGCTGCCTGACCAAACCTTGTTGCTTGTCAATCAAGGCTCTCCTGCGAGTATAATACCTGTGTGGCCCAACTTCTTGTGGCTGCATAAGATTGCTAAACCCTCAGGATGGTAGGATTTAGCTCTGATACCACTGTAGAAACCCCAGTTTCCGCTATCTCTGAAATCTCACTGTTTTTATTGTTTTTGAAGGTTTTTGGTTTTTTTGTGATTTTTGAGCATAAATAATATAATGCGATTTTTGCAAGAATTCAATATAAATGCAAATAAAATCATACAATTCTGAAAGTGATAGAATCAATTGGAAATACTGTTGCCAAACTATTCATTTATCTTCTGGATTTATTACAAAGAAGATCCAATAACATGCAATCAAAAAGCAACATTATTTTAATGAAAAACCTGGTATTTGCAGCAATAAATGATCCTTCTGAAATAGTACGGCTGAGATGAATGAGCACTTTCCCTTGCACCAGGAGGAAGAATCAACTGCCAGTGATATATGCGCCCCTAGTTATGAAGTCTGACTGCCAAGAATGAAGGCGATTTGCTTTGGATAAAAAGTACGGCCCTTTCACAGATGGTACGGCCTGTAATAAATGTGGTACGGCCTGAACACAGCAGCAAGCTATTAAATAAAGTACGGCCCTTTATCAAATCTCCAGATCTCAATGAAATAGGCGCCTCTACTGAAGAATCCCTGATGGATGTGTTGCACACTGAAAACCCTGAAGATGAATCAACTGTGAATGTTCTGTGATCTCTCCTGAATGAAGAAATCTCTCTGAAATGCAATAGATCAGCTGGTATCTCACAGCCTCTGAATCGCAACACTGAAGATGGCTCGTTCTCCAATGTCTGTAGACAACAAAAACCCTAGGCTTCGTTTCCGGAAGAAGACTTGCTCAAATTTCAATAATCAATAACATAATGAGCTCGAATTCCAATGAAAACCCATATATTCTTCAAAAGTGCGATTTTCCTCAATTAGGGATCATTAAAATAAATTCGAACTTCTTCATTTAATTTTTCAATAGTTTTAAATCACATTTTAATTATAAAATATAATTAAAATGGCCCCTTCCATGATGGGCGACCCCTTCAGCAAAATCACTTAAGTTATAATATTTTAAATATTATAACTTTATAATATAAGCTCCAATAATTAATATTTAATTAAATCAATTAAATATTAATATCTCTCTCAATATATGCCCGATGCACGAACCGTCTGAAGCTGACGAATAAGGAAGTGATTCTGCACGCGACCAAACCATACTGCTAAAAATAGCAGGGGTGCTCCGCTGAGTGCCAAAAACTGCTAAAAATAGCAATCTGAGCAAATGGTGTCCAAACGAGCCCGAACGAAAGCCAACTGATAACAATCTGACAACTGAAGCCAAGCCAAGCTCCATCAAGACCCTCTATCCATCCTATCAGCCTACGAGGGTCGCATAATAGGCTAATCATATGCTCTGAGAGATGTCAACTAGAAGGGGACATGACAACTGTTCAAGAATGGAACCTCAAACATGGATTTGCGCCTAACCTTGAGAAGCTTGAAGATACTCTAAGGCGTAGGAATTGAAACATCACACATCCAAATGCGCCCTCAAGTGGAAGACCACCTCTTGCATGCGCCCAAGGTATAAGTTGAAGCACCACCTGCCAAATGCGCCCCAGGTCAAGGAGGAAGGATGGGAAGCTGGAAATTTTCTAAGTGTTGAAGATTGGAAGTAGGCCCCCCAAAATGCGCCCAAGCTTGGAAGGATGACTAGGAATTCCTCTAAGTGTTGCAAATTGAAACCTCAGAAGGGGAAATACACCTTTGCCTGAAGGAGGTTAGAAAATTGAAAATATTTTAAATTGGAAGTAGACATGTGAAAATGCGTCATTGAGCTTGAAGTTCAACACCTAGCAAATGCGCCCTAGTGATGAAATTGGAAGAAGGACCTCTTAAATGCGCCCTTGAGGTTCTAGACTTGAAACTTTGACTAAAGCACACAAATTAAAAGCTCCCCATGCCATTTGCGCCCTTGAGGTTAGAGCTAAAAAGGTCAAGAGCTGAAAAGTTTCTAAGTGTCCAAAGTGAAAGCATGACCATTGATTTGCGCCTAAGAGCTTGAAGAACAAAATTTCATCAAGTGTTCAGAAGTGGAACCTCTAGGGTGGATATGCGCCTAGGCTTGAGGGAGGAGTTAGAAATTTGTTAAAGGTCACAAATTGAAAGTCCAAAGTGCCATATGCACCTTGAAGAAGAAGAAGCATCAAAATTTTTCTAAGGCACCCAAAATGGAAGTAGCACCTCCAAAATGCGTCTTGGCCTAGGGAGAGGTGTTGGAATGTTTTCTAAGTGTTAGAATGGATGTAGAAAGGGGTAAAATGCGCCCAACTTGCATAATGGCAAAATTATTTCTAAGGCTTGAGCAAACTAGAAGTACCCTTGGTAAAATGCGCCTACTTCACCTGGCAAGTTGAAAGAAGTTTCTAAGCATAAAAATTCCTCCCCCACTAGCTATATGCGCCCAAGAGGATATTGGAGGTTAGAAATTCTCACTAAGGCATTTGAATTTGAAGTTTGATGGCCCAAATGCGCCCTTGACTTGTGAGGAGCTTTGAAAACGTCCAAGGATGGAGAATGGTGTTAGGCGTTGGTTTAAAAAAAATATTCTCCATGACATACAAGTGTGATCAAGGCATTAAAATTTTCCAAGTGAATTGATAAAAAATTTCTCACCACAGGAAGGATTGAAAATGAATAAAATTTCCTAAGGCAAATTTTCAAAATGATTTAAAATTTTATCTAAGGCAAAAATATTTTCTTCCTTAAGAAAATATGCCTAGGCTTGGAAGATGATGAAGTTTCCTGAGAGATGAGTAAAAAATTTGCCAGATGTTGGGATTGCAGGATGGATTTTAAAGTCTTCAAGTCAGAGCAAGGAAATGCGCCTGGAGTTGAAGAAATGGATTAAATTTGATGAAAATTATTTTTCTAAGGTCCAAAATTCAATAAATTAAATGAACCCGTTCGTTGTGTACCCATGGATTCGACGCGTTCTGAAGAAAATTTTCTTCTGGGTATTGGACGTCTGCGATGAGGAATGGATTTTAAAGTCTTCCGCACTTTGCCGAGGCCTTCAATGTGAATATTTTTGATGGGCACCAGGTTGATGAGTTTTCCTAAGGAAAAATTTGAAAATTTTCTAAGGCAAAGTGAAGAAAATGTGTTTTCAAGGTAAAATACTCCAGACGATGAATTTGAAAGGAACTGCCTAGGTGAATTTGCTCAAGTTCTTCGTGAAGATAATTTTCCTGAGCCAGAGATGAACGAGATCAAAATTGTGAACACCTCAGCTGTAAAAGTAAAGGGGATACAGTTGAAGTCAAGATGCTGGAAAATCATGAAGAAAGCAAAGTTGGCTAAGGAAAAACAATGAACCCTTGGAGATCAAAACATGAAAATCCTGGTAGGTAAAGTGAATTTATATTATGAAGTGTTCTAATACCCTTCTCCTTGCTTGTTTTGGAGGAGGAATGTTGAGACCAGGCGGTGATGACTTAAGTGATGAAAATAATCCAAGATGACTTTTCAACCTCGAAGGGAGAAAAGTTGCGAAAATGGCTAAGTGTTGAGACTTAGTGACAAAGAAGAAGTTGAAGAACAACGCCATGAAGAAGATCGAGAACAGTGTGAAAGCGTCTACAAACGGGAATCTTCTAGAAGATGGTGGCCATTAATTGCTCATTTATTGCCCCACTCTCCATTATGGTGGTTTTTAGGGTGAATCTTGTTTAGGGCTGAGGTGGCACAATCTGGGCCATTCAGCTGATTGTAATCTGAGCCGTATGTTGGACTTGGCCATCTATAAAAGGGGGAGTCCCCCCCATTTGTATCTCATTAGAAGTAGAAGCAGAGCTTAGAGATCAGAGTAGAAAGTAGAGCGGAGACACTTTAGTTGTAATATCTTAGCATAGCGTAGTTGAAGGAGAAGGTAAGTTTTCCTTTGAAAACTTTGTAAGAAATTGTTGCGAAAAACTATTGTAATAAAAGATCTTTCATTGAATGGTGAATTCATCTTTGTTATAAGTAGCTAGCGAGGTTTCTTCATCCCTTCGACTTCAAGTAGCGTAAAGTAGAGTAGTTTTCATTTTCATGCAAGTAGATGTTAGTTGTGCACTTGTGGAGTTAATCGAGGCAACTTCATTTTTATCCATACCACTAGCAGCTTGTTGACGGCAAGTTTGCCTTGTGTGGTCGACTGGAAAACTTTATAAACTTAACTTCGATTGTGATTCATGTATGTGTATGCGTCGTTCTGATGGTACTTATATGTTGAATTATAATTTGAAAACCTCTTGTCACTCCCTTGAAGATTGCACCGACTTTGTATAAGTTGTCCAACGTGAGGCGGAGCAGAGTCTGGTCGAAGTCTGTCAAGATTGATCCCACGTCCCGTCCTTAGATAGAAGATAAACTTCTTAGGCCCTACACTCTTTTAAATTCAGTTCATTCCTGGTTAGAATTAGGAAACTTGTGCTCACTTGCCAAATCATTTGAACCACGCGAAAGCCCTTAATCTACTGTCTGTTGTCAGCTGTCGAACAATTGTGTAAGTCCCCTTGAAATACCAGCAAAACACATCGAGCCAACTGAGGGTATTCTATTGCATGAAGGAACCTTGGAGTTAAATGTATGATCTATCTCGCAATCTTAGCATGCAGGAAACTTTGTTCAAGAGAGGATAGAGTAGCCGTTGGCAACTTTATTCTGTGTTGGTGTAGTCGCAAAAACCACGTCAACAGATCCCGATGTGGGCAAGGTGTGAGCATTGGTCAGAGGGTCTAATGCAAATGCAAGCTGAAAGGAACTCTAACCAAGAATGCGTCTGGGCAAACGAGCATATGGTCAGAGAATCAATGCATGATAAACTGAAGTAACCCTAACCAAGAATGGCGCCGAATGATGGCGAGCATAGGGTCAGAGGGTCCCTATAACTACTGACTGAAAGTAAATAGGCGGCAAGCCAGCCTCTTCCACTTATTCAGTGGGTAGTACAATAGATAAAATGAAAGATAGAGAAGAGAATTGCTGTTAGTACTACTAAACAGCTTACAATATATCAGAATGCTTTGCCAGAGCCCAATTTTTCAAGTTCTTCAATGCTGCAATAACCTAAAAGACTTTCACGATGCATAACCAACCTCTCTAAACTCAGATTTCACACAAGTATGCACTTATCTAGGACTGATATGACAGACCAGCAACTTAGCAACTCACTGAAATGCTTATATCTTGCTCGATACTCATCCTAATGACATGAAACCATGTGCAGATTACTCTAGGGATAATGGCGCCTCAAATTGCATGCTTAAACCTCACCAAAAGAACTCCATTTATTTTTGCACAGACCCAAAGCTTTATCCAGAATGGTACGACCCTCTTAAAGGGGCGATTTTCTTTTAAAAATTCAAATGAGCATTATAAAATCTCAAACTTTGCTAGATTGGTCGCCCAACATAGGAAAAGGGATTACTTCAATGCCCAGAACAATATCAATTATATTTCAAGAACAATGAGCAATTCTTACATTCTTCAATGATATTCAGCAACTCCAAAAATGAACAGAAAATGCAAACTAGAACTTCAAAATGCAAACTACTAAACTGAAATGCAAGACAAACCTATTACAAGCTATCTCTCAACTAGTTGCTATCTTTCAAGCAAGAAGATGAGCCCATTGCTAGGAGGTGTGCTTTCCTCGAAGCGAGTGCATGGAGACAATCCAACAGCATAACGATATGGTAGACAGAAGATAACCAGAATAAAGAGAGGAAGTCTCCTTATATAGACTTTGGAGAGAAACTCATGCAACTTCTAGAAGGTGTGCCCCACAACACTTGGCATATATTTGACTTTTGTCCAGTCTTCTTCAAATGGCGTCCCACATAAGAGAGGTGAGAGATAATATTAAATGCCATGCCTTTTCCCAAAGTTGGCGTCCCTTTTCCTCTTGAGCATTTTTGAACCTTCAAAATATTTAATCTTTCACCTGATGATGCACTCACCCATAAAGTCCCCCTTTTAAAACAACCTGAAGCTATATAGCTAGGCCAAGGGGTTATAACGTTATAATATAACATTATTTTAATTAAAATACTTATCTCTCCATAAAATGCATCAAAAGGGCAAAACAATATTACCAACTAAACTGCCAGAAGAGGAAAGCTTGCTGAGCTGATGTTGACTGGACCACTGCTAAAAATAGAATTTACTAAAAATAGTAAATTCAAGAAGTTGCTTCGAATGCAATGCATGTGACACCATTGCGAAGCTTTTTGAAAACCCAGAAAGAGTCCGCAATCCAAAATCCCAAACTCCGAGATGTAGCTGTCATAACTTACTAAAAATAGTAAGTTCGGAAAGGTTGGCCAAAGCAGTTGCAATTCATACCTCTGCGAAGCTCTCTAAAAACCTAGAAGGCATCCAGAATCCAAACATCCAAACTCCAGCAAGCAGAACCCTGAATTTTCAAGAGAACCCATCAAACAACCGGAAACCCTAATTCTGCCACTGACTTGCTGACAGCACACTGGGAATAGGCTACCAATCACTGAAAAGTGAAGTGCTAAAAACGGGGACATTACACATTCAAACACTGAACAAAAGATGATAAACGATGGACGCGCATGTAGATCAAAGAATGGAGAAAGGAAGCTTTGAAAGTTGAAAAATACAAAATTTTGACCAAGTCTGCCAAGCTCAGGCGCCCCAGCTCAGTCTAGGCGCCCAAACACTCATGCCTTAGAAAATTTTTCATCTCTAGCGAGCTAGAACAAAGGCAAGCACGTCAAACGAAGGAGGAAGTTGAAATTTGGAAAATAAAAACTAATTCTGCTAGCCATGGGCACCCCAGAAGGAGATAGGCGCCCAACTTTTCAAGGCATCAAATGGTGAAATTAGGGTTTGTGCTCCCAGATAATGTTTCTCAGATTCTTCTCAGCTCCGTAGTCAGTTCGGTAGCTCAGTCATCAGATCAACCAATCAACCAGAATTCGAGGTCAGACAAAGAGGTTACAACCAAGAGGTAGAATGCAAACCATGAAATTATCAGAAAATAATCTAAGTCTAGGAACTCTAGGCGCCCTAGGTGGCCAGAGGCGCCCAGCCTTTTGGAGGACCTAATCCAACAATTAGGGTTTGCAAATGTGCTCAATCTCTTTAGGATTCTATCAGCTTCGCAGTGGATGTCTTGTTCAGATCATCAGACTTGTTAATCATTGGCAAATTCAGATCAAATTGAAGGTATAACATGAAGGTTGAACTTTGAAGAATGAAAATCAAGCAAAAAATGGGCGCCCAACCTTTTGGAGGATCTAATCCAGCAATTAGGGTTTGCAAATGTGCTCAATCTCTTCAGGATTATGTCAGCTTTGCAGTGAATGTCTTCGTCAGATAATCAGACTTGTTAATCACTGGCAAATTCAGATCAAATTGAAGGTATAACATGAAGGTTCAACTTTGAAGAATGAAAATCAAGCAAAAAATGTCTTTAGTCTGGAGACCTTGGGCGCCCCAGGAGAAGATAGGTGCCCAAGCTTTTGAAGGTTTAAATGAGTGAATTTGCATTTGACACCTCCAGCATGACCTCTTCAGATTTGAAGCAGCTCTCCAACGGAACCATCAACAAGTCCATCAGAGTTGATAATCACCAGATATCGAAGGTGGAATAGAGGGAGAAACATGAGCAAAATGACAAAAGTCAAAAGCAAAGGTGAAAATCACAGAAAATAAACTAACTTTAGAGGAGTTGGGCACCCCAGCTAGCCAGGGGCGACCAAGCTTTTGACCCCCAATATGCATCTTTCAGGAGACATCACTCCCAGGAGACCCCCTTCAGAATCTTCTCAGCTATCCAGTGAATCTGACAGTTAGCCGATTAGATCAATCTAGCTCCTGGAATCGAGAATTCATCAGAAGATCAAGGGAAACAAGCAAGAATTTGAAGAACATAAAAATGGCTAACATTGGTAATGGTGGGCGCACTAGAAGGAGATAGGCGCCCATGATTTTGAAGGTCAAAATGAAGTTTTTAGCCAAAGTTGTCTCCAGAACAATCTCGCCAGATTTGATCAAGCTCTGTGATGAACCATTCAGCTTGTCTATAGGATCAATCTGGAGGCTGGTAATCAAATTCAAATTGGTGTCTAAAATCAAGAAAAAGTTGAAACTCTTAGAAAAATGACTAAGTCTGATGAAGATAGGTGCCTCCAGCCAAGAAGGACGCCGAAGAAGCCATGCCTTAGCCAAATTTTTCAAAATTTCACAATTTCAAGGAGAAGATAAAAACGTCCAAGTTCAATGCACAAGCTCAGGCTAGGGTTTGAAGGACTTGAAGGAAAATAAAGCAGATTTTCTCAAAGCCTTAATTTATTTAAAGACATTTGCCATTCATTTTTCATAATTCTTGCAAGTGGCATCCAAGGAAGAGAAGAGGAGAATTCTTCATTTCAAAATTCAGTGGCTTTAGCTTGCTGATTTTTCAAAGTTCTTCATAATTTTCAGACCAGCACATAGAGGAGCTTGTTTTTTCATGCTTTTTTCATCTAGAGTATCAATTCTTTGAAGGAGGTCAAGATTTTCAATTTTCAGCAATTTGGGTCATCTCAGTTCATGATTCTGAATAATTTTTGAGGAAATTTTTCAAGTTGCAGTAGCTGCTTTTTTTGTGCATGTCCAAGGAATCATCAAAATTTTCAAGATTTGATCTGGGTTCTTCTAAAACATACTTATGAACAAAACCTAGGTCTCAGCTTTTTCAGGAAAAATTTCAGATTCTAGGGTTTGTTGCTTTCTCAATCAGCCTTCAGTAGTTTCAACATTTGACCAATTGGGTTCATCCCAAACGTGCTTCTGAACAAAACCCAGGTGCCAGCTTTTTTCAAGAAAATCTGAAGAAATTAGGGTTTGCTGCTTTTTTAGTCAAAACTCAAAATTTTCAAAAACGAATGATCTGGGTATCCTTGTAATGAAATGAAGAAGAAAAATTAGCAAAGCTAAATTTAGAAAGTGTGCAAAACTTGTCTGAATATAGGTGAGTTTACAGTCAATCTTCAAGGTTTTCAATATGGACTACACTCCCCTTGAGTTCAAGACCAAATCAGTGCTATATCATGACTTCATCAAAACAACTGAGACTGACTTGCACCATATCAAACCACTATTCAACTTGCGAGCATTGGAAGATGCAAACAATGTTGCAGTCAGGCACCTTGGTCACTTTGTGTAATGTCCCCTTCTCGAGCATGATCTTTCCAGTGACCGTTGGCCTATTCCGGAGACCCGTAGGCTACTCGAAGGGTAAAATTAGGGTTTCCTATTTTTAAGGATGTCTTTGCTCGGAGTTGGTGGATTCAATGGCGGATTCTTTCTGGGTTTTCAGAGAGCTTCGCAGTGGTATGTTCATTTCGGCATTCTGAGCATTTTCTGGAATTTACTATTTTTAGTAAATTCTATTTTTGGCAGTTTTACAGTTGGGTTCAACATGGTTGACTTCCTACTTCAGTTTGATCAGTTGGCTTGCTCATTTATGGCTTCGGGGCACAATTGGAGAGATAAGTTGAGCTATTTAATTAAAAGTCACGTTTTAATGTTATATTTTACGTTGACCCCTTGGCCTAGTCTATTGACTTTATGTTGTTTTGAAAAGTGGTCTTTTTGAGGGTGGCGCCTTCATTAAAGATTATTTTATATTTTATATTTTACCCAAAGTCAAATCAAGCTATAAAGTGGACGCATTTATTAAAGTATTGATTTTATTTAAAAAGTCAATATTGAGCTTGAAGGAAATGGACGCCATCTTTGCAAGAGATTAGGGTTTTTGACTTGAAGAGGAGTTTAGGGTTTCGAGAAGTCAACGAGAAATTATAAAAGGAAGACTTTGATCATCATTTGGGCATCTTTTATCTACAGGAATGTTATGCTGCCGGATTGGCTTTGGGATTGCTTCGAGGAATGAAGGCCTCCTAGCTTGGGCATTGCTTCTCGCTTGAAAGATAGCGACTAGTGGTGAGATAGTGTAGTTTGAATGTTTTATTGTGAGATTTCTGCATTTTTAGTCTTTGTGAGGATATGTAAATCAGTTTTATGCATATTAGTGGTTTTCTGGAGTTGCACATTCATTGTAGCAGATTGATGTTTTTAATCATAAGTCATAAAATACACAAAGAGTCGTTCTGGGTATTGTCTCATTGGTTTTCTCTGTTGGAAGCGACCCTTCATGAATATTTGCAGATTTTAATATGAAGCGTATGATTTTATAAAGCAAATCCGTCATTCCTTGTAGGGCGCACTTTCTGGAGTGCCTCGGGATCCGTGTCATTAATTAATAACCATTTTTAGATGCCATTTCTTATTACTAAGTTAGGCGCCATCATTTTGAGGGTCTATTGCATTAGATTTGAGATCATTTGGGTGAGAAATGAGAGAGATATGAGCATATGAGTGAATTCCTAGGTTGCTGGTTTTTAATTTAAAAGTGCAGATTTGTGGAAAAACAGAATTATTATTTGATCATTGAGAGATTTATTGAACTGGCATCTCTAATCAAGCCACGGAGAGTTCTTATATGATGTAATGCTAATCTTTCAAATTCCTATGCTCTTGGCAAGCGAATTCTCTATCATTTTGTAAGCTGACAGTAGTACTGACAGCAGTTCTTTCATCTTGCTTAATCATGTTTTGTAATGCTCATATTTACATTTTGTAATTGCAATTGTATTTCTTTATCTCCGCCCTATGGTAGCTCCTTACCCACTCTGGGTTAGAAAGCACATTCTGGGTGTCGAGTACTTTCAGCATTATAGTTATTTCTTTCAAGCATTGTAATTTCTGTTATCTCCGCCATATGGTCGCCTCATTTCCGTATTGGAGTGAGTAGCACATACTTGGTGTCGAGTGTGCTTTCAGTACATTAGATTCAGGGATCCTCTGACCATATGCTCGCCATCATCGGCGCCATTCTTGGTTAGAGTTCTTGCATAAGCATTTTGATTTAGATCTTCTGACCAATGCTCACACCTTGCCCACATCGGGATCCTGGTGTACATTCTTGTTAGAGTTGCTTCAGCACGTTTTGGTTTACCTACTAACCTTAACGGGTGCATTGGTTTGTAATCTGCAATTTGAAAAAGTAAAAAAATTTGGCTCGGAATATTTCACTTTAGACTACTTGTGGCAGCATCAATTCCTATTTCAGTGCAGAGTCTAGAGTTTGTAATTGCTTGCATCAAGCATTACAATCCTGCGACACGGCAGATTCAGTCGGTAGATGGTAGAGTGATTTGCAGTCTGAAGCTAAACATGATTGAAAAATGCTTCTCAATACCACCTTGGCCTGAAAGTGTAACTATCTCCAAGGAAGACTGTGAAAGCGTATGGGACATGCACAAGGAGAAATACAACAAGAAAATTGCACAAAAATGGATGAAAGAAAAACATAAAACTTTGCCAAAGAACATTGGGCAAGGGTAATTCAAAGATGAAATTGCTATAATGATCACCCTGCTCAACCGGATCACTGGTCAAGAGGATACTACAAAATTCCAGCCTTGGATGCTCTATGTTATACCTCATATCATGAAGAAAACGGAATTCTATGATTGGTCAACTGTAATCAGCGATAGCCTTCATCAATAGATAACTGAATATTTCCAAATTCATGAGTTCCACATGATCTCCTACCTTGTGTACCTAGTGGCCTTCCAAGGAAAATTCAGAGGGTTGAACACTTTGGGGTCTTTGAATGTACAACATGTTTACAATTATTACCTTCAACTGGAGTTCACAGAGTCATCACACCATTACAAAAGGGTAAACGAGGCTTTCTTGATGCATACAGTGCGAGACCTGGATAATGAGTTGCATGTACGCATTTCATCAATTGTTAGGGCAGCAATGGCGGAGTGGGCAGATTGGTTTATTGAGTTTCCTATCCACCTACATCAGAGTTTACGGCTTCTCTAGTGCTCCACCCATGTTGCCAAGGTACCCATCAGATGAAGTGGTTTTCATGGAATTCCTAAGGCAAGCATATGATGTCCACACTGTAATGTACCCATTTGGGCACCTGAACAAGCTTCATTTGTAGTGTCAATCCTTTACACCATTGGTTTGATCAGATAATGAGGGATAGTAAATCAGTGGTTGATAGAGAGAGACCCTTACTATTTTTAGTAAGGCAGTTGCATGTGCAATGGATACAATGGTTAACTCCTTGGTTCAGACGGAATCGAGAAATAATGAGTATTTATGGAGTTATGTTATTTTAATTATTAAGAAAGTTATACATTATTAATAATTAAATATAAAGTGCAATTATAATATTTTAAAAATCACTTTATTTGCATTGAGGCCATGACCCTCATTTAAGTAATTTTAAAGTGCATTAATTAATTATGTTGTGGAAGTTGAATATTAAAATATTTTATAAAGTCAAAGTGTGCACATGTTATATCACTTTAAATGATATTAAATGCATTTAAAATGTTTAAAAAGTGACTTTACTTGCACATGAAGGGATTGACCCTTTTGAAAGTTATTATAAAGTTTGATTAAAACCCTAAAAGTGGATTTCAAAAGGGAATTAAAGGCATTTAAGAGTTGAGAGGATATAAAGGGTTTCCAAAGCAAATCAAACTCATTATTGGATGATTATTTGACTTTGCTTGTGAGTTTCTTGGTTTTTGTGTTGGGGGCCAAGGGTTTCAGCCAAAATTGCATTGGAGAACGAAAACGCTTCAGTGTGGAAGCGATTTTGAGGTTGTTAAAGACTAGCCGAATTATTGCACGAGGTCTGGCTACAATCAAGAGTCAGAATTGAGCAGATTGATGAAGTTTCAGAGGTATTTTTGAGGGTTACCTGAAGAAATTATTCCAGGTTTGAAGAACCTGATTTACATTCACATTTATTGAAGAGATTACTAGTTTGAGGGGGGCCGTACAGATTTCATTGAGGCCATACAAGCTTGCAGCTGTGAAGCCGTACAGACCTGGGAAGAGGCATTTGGTTCCTAGGCTGGAAACGCCTAGCTTATGTGCAATTTCTGATCACCATTTTGAGCGACTGGTCATTAGCAATCAATTTGCTGCATTATTGGAGTGGAGAATATAATATCTGATGCCTGGCATCCATTCCAAGGGTTTCCAGTTTTGCTGATAATAATCTCAGACCTACTGATACAGAGTTTCAGACTTGAATTTATTCGCCATGGACAACGGGTATGAATGTATTTGTATTTACAAAGAATAAAAGTCTGATTTGGATATTACATTGCATTTGCAAATCAATAATAATCAGATTTGAAATCATTCTAGAGCTAAAGTAAATATATTAAAAAAATTGCAAGTTATTGTAATTTAAAACAAAGTGTATCAGACCTGATTTGCATTGTTATTAGACTTGATGTAGTGGCAATAAAATCATTTTGAAGGGTTGAATGTTCATTATTTGTTTACGCAAGTTATTGGTTATCATTTCTATGTAATGGTATATGTTTTGAAATTGCAATAAAAAATATACAAACACATATACCCGTAGAAAATCAGAACTCAGACATTGCATGCCAACCATTTGACGAAATGCCAATCCATTCAAATTGAGTTTTCGGAGCAGAACTAGTGAGGTTGCACTACACACACTTTTTTGCGGAATCGAAAGAAGCCCGCCCTCACTTTTCCATTTGAGTTGGGAATTTACAAATGCAGATCATCAGCAGATGCCAAGTCCATGGGTGACGAGTTGGTTAAACTTGGTCTCAAGCCATACAGCGAGAGATGATCATATGACCCTCATGGTGTCTTCGCATCCCGACTTGAACTATGCTCATGTGCCCGCACTTGAAGATTTTTGAGCCAACTGCAGAGATGAGTTTGAGGTATGGAGGCGTAGTTACAACAAACTCACTCTCCATCAAATGAAAGATTGCTTGTCAGAGGATATTGAGGGACTATCAGATGATGATGGAGATGTATTTCTCCCAATGTACACTCGAAAACAAATTGAGCAATAACCTCTTCCACAGGTCAACTGGTCCAATAAAGAAAGCATCTCTGTGGAAGAAAGAACACGCCAAGTCATTGAACACAACAAGGTTTTCTTAGTCCTCAAGAGGAAGAAATCCATTCCAATAGTAGAGCCGCCAAGAATGCAACTATCTCTCCCTTCTTTTAGAGCACAACCAAAGACGAAGGGCGTAAGTCAGACTCAAGGTGGTGTAAAGGGCAACAGATCAACAAAGAACGTAAGGAGAAGGTTAGACTTCTCAAATATAGTCATACAGGAGCAGCCAACAGTTGAAGCAGAAGCTCCTCCAGAAGAGTCAGTACCTCAAAAGGAAATAGAAGATGTGCCTTTAACACATGATTCTCCACCATTGCCAAGGTCTTCACCTTGATCTAGAAGATGAAGAAGATGAAGGAGTTGCAGCTAGACCTCCCAGGGAACTTAGTAGAGATACCATATCTTGGCATGAGAGCTCCCTGGGAAGGAAGAGAAGAAGACCTTCATATCAGCTGAATTTTGATGATCTTGACAACGTTTATCAGGAGGCACCTAAAAAGAAAGCAAACAAATAGGTTTACTTTGAGAGAAATCTTGATGGTGAGATGATCATTGAGACTAGTACATCTCCTGAAGATAGAAATAGAGATGAAGTGGATGCGGATGATTTCATAATGGTTAAGGCCAATCTTGGCAAGAGTACCAGACATGTAGATGTAAGTTTGTTCAAAGTTGCATTTGAAACTCTTCAAGAAAGAGTGCTTAAAGATGGAGAAGATAAGGCAGCCCTCAAGGCTGAAATCCGGCAACTCAGGCTATACATTTCTAATCTTGTTCATGGTACTTCACAAGCTACTCAGTTGCTGCCCCAGGTTGTAGAGACACCATCTGATCATCAACAGTTGAGGCAGTTGGTAATATGTGGGAATCAAACACAAGAATGGATTGTAGGATTCATCATTAGAGGCAAAGAAATCTTGGCACAAATGTTTCAGCTAAGGAACAATGCTCATAACTTACGCGAAGGGATTCAAGGATATGAACAATCAATGGCAGAGGTGAAACCTAGGCATGAAATCATCATTGCAAATTTGGATACAGCTTATGGCTCAATGGTTTCGAAAGAACATAAGAGACAAATCCTTGGATGGAAAGAACGTCACATCTTCAAGGTGAGAACCTATTAGTGGATATCTGAAGAGTTTGTTGCATACTGACAAAGGGGAGTTGAAGCTCTTCAGTTCATAAGTGAGTTTGTTGCAGAGATCCCTTCTCGATATTGTCAGGATGATGGTTCCTACGTTGTATTTGACGAAGTGCAAGGCTAGTTCCAAAATGTTGTTCATGGCAGTGATGGCAGCGATCCAGTTGCGGGTAGGATGAGTCAGATTTCCATCATGTCAATAAGGTTCGAGAAAGCGGCCAATGAGATCGAAGATTTTCTGAGATCGATTCCAGTTGGCGAAGAAATCCTAGAAAAGCAAAGTTTTGCCATAGGCAATATTGATGCACCTGACAGAGATATAGTTTCCAGCTTTTTGGTGAATGTGATTGAGATTTAAAGCAACAATAATCTAGAAGCTTTCTTTCTATTCTCGTATCAATTCTTATCTACTCTTTGAAGAAGAGGAAAAAAGCAAAATTGTAATAGTTGGCACATAGCAGCATTAATCGTTTGGGGAAAAAATCGGCAAACCAAAAGTTTAGGATTTTTTGAAAAAATCGGGAAAAAATCGAGAAAAAATTGGATTTACAAAAAAAAGCAAAAAATTGAAGAAAAGCAGTCAGAAACTAATTTTTAAAAAATAAATTTTAATGGCATTTCCATAGCATACATACATTGAGAGAAAATAAAATACAGAGTTCAATCCATGAATTATAGAAAATAAATTTTCATTGGTTATATTCATATCGCTGATTACATTGCACAAAACATACTACAACTGCATAAATATCAGATGGTGACAGTTGTCAAAATGTCTATTACAATATAGTTTGTGACTTTGTACAAAGTCAACCTATAAACTAAGTACAAAGTTCGAAAAAAATCAATTGTAGCAAATGACGTGCTAGAGGGCAGGAGCTCCCGATGATGAAGCTCCTTGTCTATGCTACCACATTTTTCAACAGTTCACTGCCTTGTCTATGCTACCAAATTTTTCATACATGTCTACCAAAGCATTTTATCAAACAGTTCACTGCCTTGCTGCTATGGCTAAAAGCCTAAAACAGGTGCTTTCGAACAAGCTATGGATTCTTGGAAAAAATATATCAAAGCATAATAGTAGGCAATAGCATAGACAAGAGAGTGAACTATTTGAAAAAATGCCTCAAAGAAATGTGGTCATGTGGAGATGGAATGCCATGACAATCCATATTGCTGCCTTGCTACTATATGGATTGTCATGGTATTCCATCACCATGAGACCACATTTTTTTGAGGCATTTTTTCGAACAAGCTATGGATGCTTGGAAAAAATATATCAAAGCATAATAGTAAGCAATAGCATAGACAAGAGAGGCATTTTTTCAAACATTTCACTGCCTTGCTGCTATGGCTGAAAGCCTAAAACAGGTGCTTTGGAACAAGTTATGGATGGTTGGAAAAATTCTATCAAAGAATAATAGTAAGCAACAAGCTATGGTCTCATGATTTTTTTTTCGTGCAAAAATCAGCGTGATGTTATTTGCGTTTTTTTGCAAGTTTTAAACACATTTTTTGGCAATTTTGCAGTTTTAAATGGGAAGAAATCATTGACCAAAAGGTCAACGATTTTTTCAAAAAATCGGGGAAAACATCGTCCAGCTTGCAAATTTTTTAAAAATCGCGATTAATTGGGATTTTTTGCAGATTTATGCTTCTATGAGTTGGCATTTCCTGTTTTTATGCTTTATTAGGTGGTTAGATGTTTATCTTCTTTAGTTTTAGAAATAAAGCTTGCATGTTGGCAAGCCTTAGTTGTAAAAGCAAGGAGATTTTAGGGTTCCCTACTCCTTTGCTTGTGTATAAATAAGGGCAGCCTTGCCCATTATTTTCGGAACCATGCTTGTGATAACAAATTGCTGAGCCTATTTTTCCTGCAAGTTGTTGTTGTTTAGTTGCTGTTCACTTTGTGTAAGAACAAGTTCGCAAGTCTCTTTTAGCTGCAAGTTCTTGTTCAGTGCATGTGTCTTGTGTAATCTTTGTTCTTGAGATTTGAGAAATAAAGTCTTGTGCCTACTTTGGCCTGATATAATGTCTCAAATTTCCGTTTATTGTGTTATGCTTATATGATCTCTATTTCAGCTTGCATTGAAAGTGAGTAGATGTATGTTGAAAGAAAAATTTATCTAAGTATTTGTGTCAAAGAATCCTTCCTTGTCCATTTATAATTCTCTTGCTCTGCGTTTACTTGAGAAATTAGAAACGTCATTAGAGTAGGCTTAGTCGTAGTTGAACTTCTGAAACAAAAAATCTCAGCTATGGCGCTTGAGTTTTATAACCTTGTACTCTTAGCTGAACCAAAAATGTAATGTCCCTTTCTCAAACTTGATCTTTCCAGTGACCGTTGGCCTTTTTTCTGGAAACCCGAAGGCTAGTCGGAAGGTAAAATTAGGGTTTCCTATTTTTAAGGATGTCCTTGCTCAGAGTTAGTGGATTCAGTGGCGGATTCTTTCTGGGTTTTCAGAGAGCTTCGCAGTGGTATGTTCGTCTCGGCTTTCTGAGCATTTCCAGGAATTTACTATTTTTAGTAAATTCTATTTTTGGCAGTAAACAGGTTGGTCTCAGGCAGTTGACTTTCCCCTTCAGTTGACCCAAGTGGCTATTCAGTTTCGGGCTTCAGAATGCAGTTTTGGAAAGATGAGCTCATTTCACTTAAAAATAACATTATATTTTAAATGTTATTTTATCACCTTGGCCTAGTCAAATAACTTAATGTTATTTTAAAAGGTGGACTTGAAGGGTGGCGCCATCATTGAGGATATATTAAATTTATATTGAATTTATCAAAGTCAAAACTAAGCCTTAATGAGGACGCATTTATTTAAGTGAGAAATTTAATTAAATGAAGTCAAAATTAAAGATGCATGGAAAAGGACGCCATCTCTTGGGATTAGGGTTTTGACTCTGGAAAGAAGTTAGGGTTTCAAGGAAGGTCAACAGAAACTTATAAAAGACAGCC
>VDFB02050231.1:0-89234 GCA_007258455.2 Sequoia sempervirens | reverse complement strand
TACTTATGGTGTTGTAAGGTGTATCTTTACAGTTACACACTAACCTAGGGCTTTATTAATTAATTGAGCTCAATTTTGCTTAATTGGACCCTTTAATTCAAATCCAAGCCTAATTAAATGCAAATTCTGAGGGGTAAAAACTAACATTCATAAATTCCATTACACAACACTTAGTTTTAGAAGGTGTGTGTCCTAGGTAGGTGACCTAGGACCCATTCTCCACATGGCGAATGTGTCCTCACTTTGTACTAGGACCCTATTTTTGTATAAAATTTCACCTTGTCTGAAGTGTGTCCTAGTTAAGTGGCCTAGGACCCATTCACCACATGGTGAATGGGTCCTCACTTAGACCAAAGACCCATCT
Source organism: Sequoia sempervirens (assembly GCA_007258455.2). Taxonomy (NCBI): domain Eukaryota; kingdom Viridiplantae; phylum Streptophyta; class Pinopsida; order Cupressales; family Cupressaceae; genus Sequoia; species Sequoia sempervirens. The sequence goes on along the minus strand of VDFB02050231.1, from coordinate 88,870 downwards.
TTGAAATATGTTTTTGGATGTATTTTAATGATTTCAAATCCATTATTTGATGTCAGCTTATGATATTTGAATTTCAAAAATTAATGATAAGATATACATAAATATGAGGTTATTTCATTATGTTTAATCCTAGAACTTTTATGTAACTTCATTAGATCAAGGTGGAGCATTCAAGAGCATTTTCAAGGCATTCAAGGGTAGATTTATAGAAGATCATTGCAACAATCAAGATTCCCATTTTCATGTCAAAGATGAATTGTATCATGCATGTTGTTGAGCTAATGTGGTGATGTGGTATTCAAGGTTAATTTAAGCATATTCAAGGAATTGTTTCAAATCAATTTCAAGATCAAGATCTACATTCATTGATGACACTTCATGCTACTTTGTAGATTTTTTATTCAAGGATTTAAATAAATATTGGTGAGTTGTGACATTACATTTTCTCATTCATCATTCCTTCATGATTTTATTCATTTCAAGTTTTAATTATCAAAATGGGGTTTGACCAAGGAAAACCCATATTCCCTAACAAACAAAATTTTCCTCCTCTTTGCCATGTGATTGCATGTTTTAGATTGAAGAGCAATTGGAAAGAAAAATTGAAGAAAGTTGCAAAGTTGTCAAATTTGTGACCTTTCTTGCAAAATCATGGAAACTGAACTACAAGATTTCTTTTTGGATTTACGATAGTGCCCGACTAGAATCTAGAAGTGCAGACTAAGAGTAATAAAACCCAGAAATTGATTTTCCATAGCCCTAGCCAAGGCCCATTTTCCATAGGATGAACGAGTCCTTAGTGAGGTTTGAAAAAGCACTTTTGGTGAAAGGTACACAACATTTGACCCATTTCAAATCTCCCTTTTGACTGCTATATCAATTAGATTTAATTGATGTTACTCATTTGCATAATATAGCACACATATTGAATCAAAATAGGAGTAAAATTGGGTTCACCATTTTGTTTCATTATGGTGAACCTATATTCCCTCTTTTCATAAGTGAACATAGGAAACTGAATGAACCAACATCTAGTAGTGTGTATAGCAACTCGTGCTTTGAGATAGTTTATTTGCTTTATCCTCTTCCATGAATATGACCAACTTCATAACAAAGACATAATTTACCCTATGATAATGCTCTCGATACTAGGTAGCAGGAATCTAGGGTAGATTATGATAAATCAAATTATTTCTTGGTTCTCTTCCCATAGTTCTCACTTTGTCCAAACCTTGAATGTTGGCACTTAGGGCACATGAATAGATAACATATGAAGACATAGTGAACCACTTGGTAGTTAAGAACGTATGTATCTGCTCATGCAATCTATCACTAATAAACATTTCCAAATAGACCTAGATAGGGTCTTCTCTCATTTTCCTAATAATCTCAAACATTCAGGGTTCAAATTTCCTAGCGTCACTACACCTAACCATTCTACTCAACTAGGCTATCATATCATAGACTTCTTGAATGAAGATTGTCCTTAGAATATGCTTTGACATCGTTTCCATCTTTTCCTGGAACCATGTTGATATCGTCAACTTCTTAATATGTTCTTGTATGTTCATATATGGTTCTATCACATCCCCCATTTCTATTACATTCATTCTAGTGAAAGCAGGGAGCCCAAACGTGTATACAATGCCATGTATCAAGAGGCCTACATAAACCCTCCCTTCTTTTATGATAGCTCTGATATATGTGTCATACCATTTCATACATTCAAGGATTAACTCAAGAGCCTCCATTGCCAATGGGAACCCTGCTGCTAAATATATTCCACTAGCAACCATGTTTTTGGTACATTGGGTAGCATCTTGTTGTTGAATCCTTCGAGCAAAGTCATACCTGCTAAAACCTCCAAAATGGGTGTGTATAGTCATTCAATAGGTGGTTATGTCTTTCGGGACATGGAATTCAAATTCCTCTTTAGGTTTCTTCTTTTGTGAAGTACTCATGTCTCCATCAATTTCCTGCATGATTAGTGTATATATGCTCTACATACAAATTAGGGCTAATTCCAACCATGCATTCTTAATAATTCATAAAAACTCATTTACCCAAAACCATTTACTCATTAAAATTAGGTTAAATCCCTCCAAAATAATAGTGTTTATTTCCAAGAGTTAACCAAAGGTAATATTATTTAACCACAACCAAGCATACATAAAAGATCAATATAATTTAGTTAAAAGGAAAGTACTTGGATATGTTGATAAGAAGGTTGAACAAAAATTGTTTTTTAACTCTGATAAACACATTCCCTTTGCGCTCTAAAACTTATTTTCTCTATGTATTTCAACCGTCATTTTAATTCATTAATGTTCTTGCAAATATGTTATCTCTTACACGGTAATGTCTTATGGAGGCAATTGCATGTTTGGGGTGGTGCCAATTACATGTGTTTTTATGACCTTCATTAATTCTTTTATTGTACATTTATTATCCTAAAAGGGGTACAATCATGGTGGATTAGGGTTCACATCCTGGAGCCTTTGATTTTTGTTTTGAGCCCACCTTTGGAAAGAAGGCAGTGGGGAAACACATGTGGCACGCTTGCATGTCACATGAGCCAATGTTAGAAAAAGGTACCAGAGCAAGTGCTAAGCTTGGATGTCAAAATGCTAGTTACAAATTGTATTTGAAATATCCAACACATGACCCCAAAAAAATTGTCAAAGTCGGGTTTTTACTTACCGGGTTTATGAGAACTGGGTGCAACGGATACCCAGGTGCAGGTAAATGGAAAGACCGATATTGTCCAAATTAAATCAGTTCCCAAAACTTCTTGTTTCTATTTCTGAGGAAAAAGGAGACCACTGAAAAATTTAATCAAAATAAATGTTGATGTATGCACACCCAAAAAAACTTCCCCTAGGAGAGAAGCACGGGGGTGAATACTCACCGGCTGTAATGACTAGCTAGGCGCTATGCAAGATAAAATAACAAAAACCTAGGAATCTAGATAAAATAATAAAACTATAGGGAATGCAAGATTTGGAACACCCCAAGCCAATGAAAACACCAATTTGATCAAGATCTGAGCATTTCAAAGCAAAACCTTCATTTTACGATTTCCTCCAAAAGGAACAAACCAACACAAGCAAGAAGAAAAGAAAAGGGGATGAAAGAGGGGTCCAAATTTTGCCAAAGGAAAAATGGGACATGTTGTGAGACCATACAACAAAGTGAAAGTGTTTTTTGTGGAAGCATAGGGTTTTGCTATTATGATCTTGAATGTAAATCCTAATATGGTATGAGATAAATGGTACAAAAAACTTCCTAGAAATATTGCATCAATTCTAATTTAGAGTTCCATTCAATTTGATTTACATGTAAAAAAATAATCTCTACATTAGGTGTATGCAATCTATGGTTTAATGATTTATTTGTAAAAAATGATTATTTTTTAGCAGAGGTAAAATCTGCCCTCTGCCAATCTACCATTTTGGTAGAAATTTTTTATTAAATGCAAGATTTCAGATGAACTACTATATTTTTTTAAGTTTGGTTGTTTTCTATAACTAATTTTGTAGGAAGATCAAATAGTGAGCTCAATTAGAGTCTCGCTCACCTTGGTCTATGTGAACACATTTTGCATCACAATTGGTATGTGCAGAGTTTGGGAGGATAGAAGATCAAAGTGCTCATCCATTATTTTCTTCATCTTTTATCTTCATATCACCCTTCACCAGTGCATCAACCTCCATGCACATGGGATAAACATCTTTTGTTGCTACTTTGGAATGGGACAATATAAATTAGAGCAGGTTGTGGGATTTCTTTTGCTAAGTGACTGTATTTCTTTTGCTTAGTGGAGATCAAAACCTCATTCATTTTGTCTGCATTTTATGCATTAGCAGGTCGTGGTGCTTCATTTCCAAGCTGCACTCTTTTATTGGAAAGTCACACCCTTGTATAGTAGGATTTTCTTGGTCATTTCCTCCATATCTCCCTGCACATAACACTTGGCACTCATGATCTACAGTCATCATTGGTGTGATTATTTACCATCTTAATCAACACATAAATTGTCATTGTATTGCTGAAGTAGAGGTGCGTAGGTAAATGAAAGGTAAATTGTTAGTTACTAATTAGTGTTGGATTATTGCTAAGATCCCCTCAAGTGAAGCCTTGCTCATAGCCCTTTGACACCAGCTTCATAACACAAATCAGAGGCCTTTTTATATGTAATATTTTTTTTTCATCTTTAATGTCAAATTACTATTGTAAGTATTAGTATTTAATGGTAACTTCTTAGTGGTTAGTTGATTGTGGGCTTATTAAAAAAGCTGGAAAATGAGGGGTCATTTTTTATTTTTCCATAGCTTGTAAAAATGGGGGATATTTTTTGTTTTCCTGCTACTTGCAAAAAAAGTGTGGGTCTTTTTATTAATGGGGGTTTTCATTTTAATTTTCTCGAGGTTTGAAAAGTATAACTTAATCTATGTCTTCTTTATCTACCCCATGACATAAACTTGTAAAAACTCATAAACAACATTTAAGTTTAGAAATGCACTCACATAAAGTGCCACAAAATTGAATGTGTGTTCCTTAGGGAGGGAAATTTATACTTACACTACATTATAAAGTGTAATGGGGGGTTGTCTAGTTCCTTGACTAGCCATCACAACAATAGATCCTCATGATTCTTGCCTCATGCATGTGTGTCTTGATACACACTTTTTTATGTTTCTTTTACATTTTTTTGGACCTAATTCTGGGTCTAAATTCATTACACACCTTTGTGCTTGATTTCAGTTGGTCGGATTATATCTCTTAGTATTAAAGTGGGATTATCATAGTGTTATGCTAATGCTTCTTTCAATGAAGTAGTAGAGGAATCTTCTTTTTGGAGGGTCTCATAGACCTTTTATCTTGATCTCTCATATGGGGGATTATTTTAGTGGATCATATTTTCTAATATTCTAGTACTTTTGTAGAGCACAATAATGCACATTTTAGTAGTGTACACATGTCACTTGTGCATTACTCTAGAATCATATTACTATCCATATTTTAAACATCATAGGTATTTATGTATTCATGTTTGAGTAGTGTTCATATGTTCAATCATGTAGTGTTTTGTATCTATTATCTTGATCCATATTTCTTGGAGGTTCGTTGATCCCAATAGCCACCAATTCATTTTCAATAGAGTTTACAACTTCTACATGATTCAAAATTTCTTCATCATGATGTTCCTACCATCATGGGACATCTTTTCAAAAGTTCTTAAATCCTTCTCTTTCACTTTTTGAAGAGGAGTTTTGTTCCCACTAGGTTTTCTCATTTACTCTATTTTATGAGAAGCTATATACATGGGTACCTAACATGACCTTGCAGCCGAGACCCATTTCCATCTATTTTACATTTGTGATCTCTCCAAGTATCACTTAAGGGGGGGTGTTATAATGAATAATTTATCTATTCAGTATATCTTAAGTGTACTTAGGTCGATGAGGCTATAAAACATCTTGTCTAACTCAATTTGCAACATTTTAGGCCTCTAGAGGTTATCTAGTTGTTTGGTAAACCTCATGCGCATACCTTTTGAGGTTGGAATAATTTCTATCTCATTTCAAAGGCCACTTTTATAGTCATTCGACACTTTCCACCAAGGTTGATGACTTGGTCAAATAGGTTTTTTTTTGGCATATTCCAAGTGATCCTTAGGTTGACACCTATAAGACATGTGTCTACTTATTTGTGCCACATATTGGGGAACTTGTCAATCCACATGATGGGTGGATTATTTCTTCCTTGCCTATACATGTATGTAAGTCCATATTTTATTGTTTAAGTAATTCTATTATCGATCCCTTTGATAATGTGAATTAGGCTCATTATGTGCAAGTGTTTTTCTGGAAGCACAAGGTTTTTGCTATTTTGATCTTTGATGTAAATCCTAACAAATATGTCATATTTTATAATGTAAAAGCAATGTTTTAATTGTCATGTAAGATATATGTGTCACATTTAACAATTCCAAAAAAAGTATTGTATAGAATGTCATCATGTAGGAACAAAATTTTGAACATTCTTTGTATAATACATGCATGTATGAAAATGGCGAGAAAAAAGTGTGAAAGATGTTATCATGATATTAGTAAAATAAAGAAACACTATCTAATTACAATTAACATAGCGATCATTTTCCATCTATGAAATGACTATTGTCTAGTCTACATAAATGTAGCGAGACAACCATTTTCCAAAATAGGAATTTCTATGGAGCTCCATTGTATATTAACCGGAAACTATACAACGTGCACAAAGTTCTCATGGACAATCAAATTTTAATATTTTCACCTTGCCACCTATGAGTTGGGATACATTCTTTATGAGGAAATAATTGAATCACATGATTTAACACATACATAAAGTACATAAACTATGCATGGACTACTCTAACTAAATTAACATGACATGATACATGTAAGAATACAAATTTAGAGAAATTTTGTTATGGTTTATTGACTAGAAGATACTGTGTAAGACTATACCTTAGTGGGAAATTTTGTAGCTCCTCTATTTTCCTTTCTATAATACACTTAACTCTTCTATATTTTAACAACCTCCTTACTCATGGATGTTGTGTGATCCACAATGATTCTATTAATATGAACCTCTTTTGATAATTTTACAATATTAACTCCTCTAGATTTTTTTGAAGATATTCTTCTTGTCCTAAATTCTTTTCTTTCCCTGGATTGTTCAAGCCACACAATTTTTATCTATGTTTGGTTAATCTATCATTTGATCATAATCTTAGAATGGATTTGAATTCCTTTCTTATTCACATAAAAATTATCTTCAATCTAGGCTTATTTGTACTCCAACACATTATTCCCAAATATGTCTTGAAATCATTTGTTGTGATTGCATAATTTGTGATATATTGAATCATAACACATGGCATCTCAACCTAATACTTGGCTACTCTATTTTCCTTTTTCTATGATAGTTATACATTATTGCAATTATACATTCCAAGATCATTTGAAGCTATGCGTTCACCTATGTACTTGGTTAGTACGATCTTCATTAATACTTACCTATACTTAAAAATAATTATCAAATCTTCATGGTTATAAAATGTTAATTTTTGAATCTTAAATATATGAATTGAATAAACTAAATTCCATGTTGTGTTCCTTCTTATGGTTCTTAAGACTAGTAACGACAATACACTATAGTTTGTATATAGGTCAGTTTGAGTTGTGAAATAAACATGTCATTCAAATCAAGACTAGTATTATTAAAATCAAACTCATAATCAAGATTTTAATCTCCTAAATCAACACCCTTGTAGCAAAGCATTGTCATTCCTTATCAAAGGACATGCAGTCCAATATTAGGATTAATTATAGTTTATTTATTTTAGAATAAAAATAATACACACTGTACCATTTAGGTCCATAATTCACAAGGTCTTTGAAATTTTATTTGACCATATTATTAAAGTAGAAATAAAAGAATGGTGATGTATTATATTTGTAGATCATTATTCCATGTTATTTCCTGTGCTTCTCTATTCTTCACTTATTAATACAGGATTAGCATGTTTACAATGCAATCACATATTTATTTGAAGACTATCAAATTCTACAAAGATTTAAATCTAACTAAAATTCTTTGTGAAAATCTTTAAATACTTTTAAACAAGTTAAAAAAAAAAATTAATTTATTAAATATATAAAGGTAAAATCAAACTAGATTAAAAGAAATCAATAAGTCATAATGAAGAAATATACCATATCTTTATTAATTATTAGATAAAAACAAACCCACTCGAAACAAGCACTCTACGTGAGCTGGAGTCCCTGCCTTAAGCAGGTTTGGGTGTAGGGAAAACAGTGTTATTTGTATTTTGAAGTTGGTCTTTGATGACTGCTTTTTGGTTTTTGCTATTGTCTTCATCATTCGTAGCATCTAGATCATGGACTGCAGGAATGAATTGAAGGGTTTATTTTCAAATAACTTGTCCCCACTATGTTGTGAAGCCCACAATATAGCTCTTCTCCATGTACTTCTCTTCAAGGACAGAAAATATTAATCCTTCAGCCCCATAGACTTCCTGACACAACCATTTTAAAAGCATACAAATAGTTGTCTCTACAGATAAAATAATCTTGAGTAGAGAATTCGTAGATGAGAAGAGAACCCTTTCTTCTTGAATAGTTTTAAACCTATTGATGGTTTTGTATGGCTAATTGAAAGCATATACATGTTTCAACTTTCATAAAGTTGAGCAATAGAGACTAGTCATAAGATAATTTCTTGACACACACTTGCTAATAACAAGTAGTTCCCCATCCTGACTGAAAAGCCTGAAACTTGATGCTTTTCAGTGGAGTAGATGAGAATATTGCAATATATTTACCATTTAATTTAGAAACTAAACTAGCTTCAACAGGATGATAGCAAATTGATGGGCATGTATATGCTTCCACATAGACCTAATGAAGCACATAATATTTCAGGATGTAGTAACCACAAATCTCCTCAGGAATATCTGAACATTTTAATCTATAATTTCCAAATTCCAACAACATTGAAACATAATATAATAAAATATTGTGTTGTCTTTCTATTTCCATGTTTGTAAAGAGGACAAGTCAAAATTGCCACCATAAAATCAACATAAAACTTGTAGATATTTAATAGTCTGAACATGCAAAAAACACAAACATAATGTTAACATACTTGTTTTGATAAAGGAACTTGGGTTCGAAAAATCCCAAACAACAATAGACTTTTCAGTTTTCACTGGTATTTGTCTAACAAATATCATAGGAGGATACAAAATTCTTCCCATCTTAGCTGAATTGACATAAAAACAGGGTCTTTCTTGTGAATGAACCAAGTGGACAAATAGAATGTTATCCCTGAGCATACAATCCCCTGCAAGCAAAAGAGTTGTTTGACAGCTGTTCTAATCAAGAGCACACAATATATATCTACTAGATGAATGTAAGTAAATTGTACACGACACTATTATAGGAAAAGCAGGACTTTTGTCTTTTCATTTTACGTGGACTTATAGTGTAAGTTACACTGAGGAGTTCAAGATACTTTCCAAACTGCAAGATCATGCTGAAATATGAATGTTGCAATGGCGGACTGTATTGTTGCCAGAAAACACATTAATGTTGTAATTGACATTTGTGCTGGATAAAGCCTTGCAGTCTCTGCCTGAAGGTCAGCAAAAATCAATGGAAAAATGGCATTTTAGTCAACTGCTAGGAATAATGGGGCACCTGGTATAGCGAAACTGAAATGGAAAACCATACAAAATGATCTTAGATGACAAGATTTGAATTTAAGGTTAGATTCCAAAAAAATTGTTCATATTGAATATATATGAGAATAGCTATGGATAAAGGTCAGAATCATTACCTGTATAATAATCCATGAGGACCAAAGAACACAACTGCCTAGAAGAAGCAAAGGACTCACTTTCATATTTTGTGATACAAGATTTGGGATTTGAAATAAGCTATTCCACCCAAGGTGGCTTGAAGAAAACAAATTGGACACCAGAGGCCCTTTGTACAATGTCATGATGGTTGCACCACAAAAGCTGATAAAAGTTCCTGGAATTTTTGCTTGCCCTCCCATCTAAGTAATATTGACAGCCTCTAGTCTGGAGAAAGATGAGTGAAAGTGAGGAAAACATACAGTTAGGCAGGAAATGGATCACAATACAAATCTATGATTGAAGTAAACATGAATTCCTTAGGAACCAAAAGCTTCATTAAGCATGAATTATTTACCTGAAGGTAATAGCCATCAGAAATGTTACCACAAGAACCAGGTTGTTCATGGCTGATGTAAATGTGGGAGAAGCGTAATGCAGCCCTGCAAAGTAGACATTCTGATTGATGGTAATCCTGCAAAAGCAAAGGCCAATCCATTAGGCACAAAAAAAATAGAATACCATTGTCAATCTTGTGTGCAGGCTTGTGGGTGAAAAAAGTTGTTTCTTTCTTGCTCTATGGCCATAATGCCTACTTATGAGTCCAAATTATAGACTAACCATCCATCCTCACTTAACTAATTAGCATCTTACTCAGTTAGGAGCATTATTTAGCTGAAAGAAGCATATGCATATCCAAGAGGTGAGAATTGGATATATAAAACTGTATATAATTAATTTCCAAAAAGAAAGAAAGAACAAAAAACATAACTTAAATAGTATCAACAAAGAATGTAAATCAGAAATCAGTCATTTAATTCAATAAAGGAAAGTGTATGGGACATCTTGAGAGCTATAACATATGCAGGATGAAATTAACATAAATACATCAATTTGAGAAACACAAAGTCAAGAAATGATGTTTCAAGATAAATAAAAAGAATATACACAACCATTTTGTAAAGTCAGATAACACAAGAACATTTTATTTAAAACATGGCAAAACTATAGTGTACATAAATGTCATGATTAAACAAAAGGACTAGAAATAGCCTGGCTAAATCTATAGCTGAATATTTACAAGGGAATGTTACAAGGGTAGATGTCAAAGTCCTTAACTAATGTTACATTTGCAGAATGGGATTCTTGTTATATGCAAAATGTGGTAGCAGAGACAAGGCACGTAAACTTCATTGCGCAATGCCACCTAGCTACTTGCAAAACCATGTATAGCTTGAATTCAAGTACACTTTAATTTATGCACCAGAAAGTTTTTCCTAAGGGTTACTACCGATCCATCCTTGTTTATATGAGCAACTAGAACATCCAAGCAAAGATGATGCTGGTAGTCTCTAGTCCATGCATTCGTCAATGCTTGATATTAATGTTCTAGAGATCAAAAAATGGACCCCATCAAGGAAAAGCCTACAGTGCATCTTGCCAAAGATAACTTAACTATACCGAAGAATAAAACAAAATGGGTAGATTGTCAAAGCAGGGATGCGGTGCTGGAGTAGTGTTAATTCACCCAAAAGGATAATTATTACTGACTGCCTTTCAACTTTAGTTCACTTGCACAAATAATGCAGGGAAATATGGAGCTCTAATCTGTAAACTCCTTGCACATAAAAATAAAGTTAAGTAATTGCTAGTACTCAGAGATTTGGAGCTCCTAATTAAATAGGTAAAAGAAGAATATTCCCGCAATGACAAGAGATCAACAATTTATCGTAATCAAGTAGAGGATCTGATCAAGGATTTTAAGGATTTTAATATTAAGCTTATGCTCTGAAAGAAGATTTCACATTCAAGACTAAGCAGAAATTTAAGTAGAGCTAGCACCCATCCCCTCTGTTTCAAATAATGTGTGCAACTTCTGAAACAAAAATAGATGAAGGGATCATGAATTTGAAGACGAATACAATACCAAAAGAAATGGTTCAATTAGAAATATTGTTTCTCATAGACGAGATTGGCAATTTGAAGAAAGTGTCAAATTCAGTAGGTGAGAAATCACCTTAAAATTTGGAAGTTGATAAGGAATATAAAAATATATTTCTAGTTAAAGCGTGCACTAAAGAAGAAATATGGGTATCATTCAAGCATTGAAAGATCACAAGGTTGTGGTATGGGTTATAATAATCTTTAAGACATCTAACACCTCCATTATCACAAGCAAGCCTCTATTGCAATAATTGAAGCCTTTCATGATACAAAGCAGCTTTGCTATTAGCTTCACCATGGATTGGCAACTTCCCAATGAACCTGAAAATGTTAAGTCAGGCTAGATCTAGGGTCAATAGTATGTATATTGTATCTTCTATTCAGAATAAAATTTTCACTTATTCCTGTATTATCAATTTACAATGTGTTAATCACAATTCATTTTCCATCAGAAAAATACAAACAAGGAATTTTCTCCGATTAGAAAGACCTGAATATTTTATGCTTCTTAGTTTGCCTGGGTAACTTGAACAATATCTAAGATGAACATAATCCACTCACTCAAAGATATATTTTTTCCTTCTACATTGTGAGTAATATGGTGAAAATTAATTGCTTAGAGCTTTTATTGATATTGGAGGGACATAAAAGAATGAAATAACTGAATTCTATTTCCTGTTACAAATTTTCATACAGCTATGTTGCCTAAGAAAAGCATGGAATTATCAGTATCCCACTGACAAAAAACTCTGGAAATACATTCAAAATGTGTTGTGAAAAATTAGTCTACTCATTGTCACTCAAGTGTTTAGATTTACAACAAGAAAAGGCTATATCAATTTAGATTAGAAGCAAATTATGACTTCAGCTATGCATTGTCAATGCTTGCAACTATTATTAATAATTATTAAATGGGGTCTAGTAATGAAATGCTAAAAACTTTTGTCAATAATTTGATCACTCAATTTCCATTGGAGATGGCTCTTTTAGGATTTGTCAAGAATCAAAGTGGCATTTGAGTCACCCATGTCAGTCTGGCAATGCAAGTTTCACACCATATGGTTGGCAGTGTCGGAGCCCAAATTTGCTCACTTTACTTGGTGTTTGCTATTTAAAGGCCTCCCTATTGGTTCCAAATTGTCCCATTTGGGCATTCCTAATCTTCAATGCCATTTTTGTGGGCATCAAGAGTCTCTCAAACATCTCTTCTGGTTTTATACCATAGCTAAGGATGTTTGGTCCCAGATTCATGACTTATTCAAACAGTTCAGGCTTGAGCCGTTTTCCTAGCATATAGATGGATATGCTACAGTGTGAGAACTTACATTTTTATGAGCTTCCCGTGTTAGATGAGGAAGATAAGAGACAATTATTTCCTTTCATTGAAGACTTGGAGGAGGATGCACATGGGGACTTAGAGGAGGATATAATCCTACAAAAGCGGGTGAAAGTAGCCAAATGAGGGCCACAAGAGCTTGGATAGATTGCAACCAAAGGACAAAAACCCAAGAAAGCAAAGTGGTACACCAAGGAGAAGTGGAAAAAATTCTTACACTTAGAAAAAATTAACATTTTTGGGGCCAAAGGCCTCTTAAAAGGGGGAAATATTATCCATATAGAATCAAAACAAACACATCTTGCACCTCATAATTGTGAGACAACTATTACACATTATGCCTCCCATGTTTGTCCTAGAATGAGAGCCTATAACAATCTCGAACAACAAATAGCACTTATGGCATTGAGTGGTGCCATGCCAATTGATACTAGACATCAACACATAGTTGGCTCTAGTATATATTCAGTCAATAATATATTCATTTTAGAATTTAGCAAATTAGTAGTTATTTTGATGAAGAAAAAACGTACACGTATTATGCTAACCATGATGAACTTTTAGAATAACTTTACTCTGAAGAATGAGAACAATACTTTAAAAAGTTACTCCAAAGAATGACAACAATACTTTAAAAAGAGCTCATAGATTGAATAAATCCATATAGAACAAAGCATCTAAAATAAAAGCACCTGAAACATACCTGTAAAATGACCAGTCAACTCTCAAAACTATGAAAGAAATACATTCAATTTGTCATCTTGTCAAAATATGATCAACTTTCTTACTCATAATGCCACCTCACTCAACATTACCATTGCTAAGTCACATTCTATCAATGCCATGTTATTTTTGAACACTATGAAAGGGCTTCAAAGTGGGAATGCTATATCAAAGGGTAACATTTAGAATATATCATGGGCTTCAAAGCAGCCACAATTTTGACTTGAATTCAGTGACTTGGAACATTTATGACTTTTCCAGATGCAAATAACTCTCTTCATTTTGTAGTGCTCGAACAATGTTTGTGTTTGCATTGGAGTGGTAACTTGAGGAAGGTTTTATGTTGTGATGAGAAATTTTACATATTTTACAACTAAAAATATGTGCTGGTTATATTTAACTCCGAAAAAGTATGAGGATGCAAAATATCATGGGATCTACAACATGTATACTAGTTAGCAAGTAAGCAAAAAATCTTGAAGTCAATTAGTGCTTTCCTCAGCATCATCTCAATTGTAATACTATAGAAGAAATGACAAAATGATACAAAAGAACAGAGGAAGGGACAACCTTATATAATTAACTATAAAATAGTCATGAGAGACACAAAGAAGTAGGACAATTACCTGATACCATATGCAGATTGCAGTCACAGGTATAAATATAATAGATAACTGCCATGCTACCCCTGACATAACTGCTACAGTCCCTAAAAGCTAAATTATTGAGAAGGAAAACCAGCTCAATCTAGCAACAATTTCTAAATCTAATACAGATTGATCAGTTGATGTCTGCAGACATGATTTGAATTAGTGGTCAGTCATCAGCCTCTTACTACAAGTTGCACAAGTGAATATATATATCAGTCAATCAGAGTAAAACCCTTCCATTTCTTCAAATGATATTCAAAGAAAAGTTACAAATAATATACCAATCGGTAATCAAATTTATCTAACAGTGGAAAGTAGTCTATAATTATATCTTCTAAACAATTTAGAAAGTAATAGAATGACCATTTGCAGTTTTAGAGAGGGAAAGTCTCACAAACCCTATTCAAGATCCGACCAACCGGTGTCCTATCAAAGAAGGGCATGGGGAGCATGAAAAATAGTATAAAGCATACCCAAAAAGAGTTTTTGTGACGTCAAAAGGCCCACTGTTGCAAGAAAAAATGTCTGTATCAACAAAAATACAGAACCTCCTATTTATATTGCAACATATACTAGAATGAGGAATACTGTGCTAATTATTGGTGCCATGTCTAGTGTAGGAGGAGAAGCACATGCCATCAAATAGTTTCTTCCAACTTGAAACCCTTGAAAATTATGTTAAAAAGAGAAAAGACCCACCTATCCACAGAATCCATATCCACATCAAGGGCAGGCCGTTTCGAAGAACCAAATGGAGTGAAAGATGATGGTAAAGATCCCCAGCAATGGTCACGCTTACTGCCATGGCCAATACCTTTGAGATCGAGGCGAGCTGGAGGAATCCCCTTCCCATCGCCATCTATATCGCTTTCCAAGCACCAGCCATCTGAGTTCACCATAGCTCCATATGGGCTACTCTTTGTGCTTGAAACCCTAGCGCCGTAGCCGGAAGTCGTGTGTTAAACATTAATTTTTTCTCTATTTTGAAAACTAGGCGACTCAAAAATTATGTTAATAGCAGCCGTAACGTCATTTTTTGCAAGGTGAAGAGCTGGGATTATTTCCATTTATGACATTTTCGTGCCCAGAACAGCTTGCATGGCTTGCAAAATCCCATCATTACCCTTGCTACCCATATTGTACCAAATCCTGTAACAAACAGAAAATAGAAATGTCAGTGCAAAATATGAAAACAACACACAAACCAACAGAGACTACGCTCGATAGTTAGCGGTAGCAACCTAATAACACAAAATGAAACCTGAGCAAGGGAAACCTCAGAAGCTGTTCTTTGTTTTGTATTTATGACTCAAGTGTAAAATCAGCCTAAGTGGAATGCTTGCAACGAATGTACTATAGGCCAGCCATGTCTCCCCTTGCATGCGAACATTGCAAACATGGAAAACATTGCTTAAACCCTAATCACCAGTGGAAGCATTATCATGCCACGCGCCCAGTACCAGGTCCACGTGCCCTTCTTGAAAAACTAGACAAAAACTTAGGGATAGAACCGTAATATTTCACCCTCCCGATGATTGGATAGACTGTTTAAAATTAATGAATTTTTTTTTAAACCCCTAGGAAATTAGGCACTCGCCAATCCAGGGCAAGATAAACTCTAATTTTATTTTTTAGGAAAATAAACGAAAAAACAAAACTTTGTATTAGCGCTGTTTTATAGCCCGCGCTCGGTTCCCAAGACACCAATAAAATTGCATTTTGATCTACCGAAAACATTAGTCTCCTACTTATAAAGGCAGGGACTAATAATGGTATGTGTATTATTAGTCCTATTGGTTACTATGATGCAAAATAATGAAAAGTAGTGGGGAAAACTTGGTCCATATGAAAGGCCACGTAGATCACTAAAACAAAATATAACTAATTAAATCAAAACAGAGACAAACGCACTTTCGTAACTTTGCAGATCATTATTCAATAATTGAAAAAATCAATAATGGTTTAAGAGGGAGTGGAAGTTTAAGCAATATGGCAGCACTGTCATTGAGCATTAACGTGATGTGGACCGATGGCATTCTCTAACTTAATCATCATTAGCTTGGGTTAATGGAAATAGATTGTCTCGGTCTAATAAGCAGACGAAAGTAGACTGGATTAAAGGATCTGGTGCTGCGAACAGTCACCCATATTTGGGGACAGGACGTTCCCACTACAATTCTTATTCGCGGCTTTGGCTTAGTGCTGCAGACTCGACATCCAATAAATCAATTTCAAGACTAAAAGTAACACGCCCTCCCCCTATAAATAGAGGACAGAAGATAGGGAAGTCAGACAGAAGACAATTTCAAGTTATTAAAGAAAATGGCTGCTCGTGGTATTTATCTTTCAGTTGCCTTGGCGTTTGCCATACTTCTCCTCAACATCTCATTTTGCACATGCCTGACCGTAACTAGGCCGAGCAATTCGGGAAAGCTGACGCCTGAGGAAGCAGAGGAGGTTTACGAAGCTCTGGAAACGCTTGTGAACAACAATGAGAACGATATTCTGCCCTTCAGAAACTATCACGCGGGCCGCATATTTTACAAGTACCTGAACGTGAGTGGGAAGGGTGTAGTCATAAGACTCACTCGCTGGAGCAGCCAGTGCAGCGTCTCCATGTTGAAGACCGACACCACCAAAGGCAGCGAGCTACTGGATGCGTTCCAGCGCTTACTCCCAACCATTAAGCCTTATCTTCTGGACGGCTACGAGTGGGTTGCTGTCTCGAACCTCACAGACTGGATCGATTACTATGTGAGAGAGACATACAACTCAAGTGCGGCTCCCGTCCAGCCCGCTGATGGTGGAGCCAACAAGGTTATTTCTGAAGCTGAAGAAAACAGTGTAGCCGATTGCACCATCCAGCCCCACATGTTACTCTCCCACCACAGTGCCCATGCTTTCAATCAATTATACCCTGGAGACTCTCTTCTCTCTCCCAACGCCAAATACAAGCTCACCATTCCTCAGTCAGGTCATGTAATGGCACCCTGCGTGCTCAACTTAGAGGATCAAGAAGGCACTGTACTGTGGCGAAGCGACTCTAATGCTCCCGTACCTCAAAGTAATTGCTTTCTAAACTTTCGCAGTGACGGAATGTTGGAGAAGAGAGATTTACGGGATTTGTATCTATCTATCTGTGCTGGAGAAAGCATAAATTGTGGGATTCGTCCTAATCCGTGCCTTCTAATTAAGGCTGTTGTATCTCTTTATATGCAGAGGTGTTGTAATCTCCACACACACAACTATGAATAATATCAATCTCTCTCCCTTCTCCGTGGACGTAGGCTACGGCCAAACCACATACATCTATGTGTTTTGAATGGTTTCTTTATGGTATCAGAACAGGTCTTAGTCTGATTTCGTCACAGGAGACTCTGTTCGATTCATGTTTTTCGTGATCCTGCCAGATCTGGAACACAATTCACATTTTTTATGATCTTGCCAGATCCCAACGCTTGTTCCTGCCGTCCTTTGTGTTGGTGCGCAGCTTTTGCAGTTGGGAAGACCCAGGATTTCTTCTTGGCCATTTTTGCTTATTCCTGAGCCGTTTTTCTATGCTCCCAGCGCGCGATTTGGCCTCTCAAATCCGCGATCTTGCTCTGTGCGGCGCATTTTTTGGGTTCTCTGCAAACATCAAACCCTCCTCTGCCACCGATCTCTTCCACAAGGGCCACATACGTCCTCTTATTGAATGCACTAAGCAGTAATTCGGATTTCTTGGGGCAAATCGAGGTCCTGTTAATAAAAAAGGTTCTGGCGTGGAGATTAGAGTCGCTGGAATCAAAGTTAAGCATCTGTGGCAAGCTTGAGAGCTCCTGGAGCTAGAGCCAGAAGCGCCTCACAAAAGGTCTGGGGCATGTGAAGTCAACCGCGGCTAGCAATAAAACAAAAAGTCTGGTTCACGTAGTAAAAAGCCTCTTCTTGCAATCTGGTGTTTTTCAGAAATCTTGTAAGTGTTTTCTTTTGTGTCTTCTTCCTTGCTTTTTTCATGGCTGAGTTCGATTTGAATCCTAGTTGGAGACTTTCATTAGTTCCGTTAAATGGTATCAATTATGTAGCATGGTCTAGAGCTGTTACTTTGTCGCTTGGTGGCAAGAAAAAATTTGGTTTCGTTAACGGTGATAAACAGTGTCCTCAAACTACTGAATCAGGATATGAGGATTGGATATCCAATGATCAGCTTGTTCGATCATGGTTACTCAATTCAATGGAAACTCATATTGCCGAAATTTTCACTTTTTCTAATTCAACAAAAGAACTATGGGATTCCATCGCTGAATTATATGGGAACCAAAATAATGCTGCCCGTATTTTTGAACTCACTCGTGAAATTGCTGCAGCCCAACAAGGTGAAAAAACCTTTAGTGAGCATCTTGGGAATCTAAAAAAACTATGGGACGAATTGAACTTGTATCGTCCACATACCACTGATGCTCAAACTCTTTTGAAACAAGCTGAGGAGGATAAAATTTTCTCACTACTTCATAGTCTGAAGCCTGAGTATGAATACATAAGGCACAATCTTCTGATGGATGCCACATTACCCACCCTCGCTGGTGTTTGTGCTATTATTCAGCGAGAGGAAACTCGAAGAAAGACTATGAGCTCAGAATCCAAAACTTCAACGGAGAAGATTGAATCTCATGTCCTTTTGGCCGAAAAGGATGATAAAAGAAAGCCTCATTTTTTTGACAAAAACATGAATGTTTCTTGCTACAAGGGTAAGAAGAAACCCTATCAATGTTATCACTGCAAGAAAACTGGGCATACCAAGGATCGCTGCTGGGAATTACATCCACATCTCAAATATGAATATAAGGGTCGGAAGGATCATGCTGCTGTAGCCGAGACTTCTTTTTCAATCAATCAGTTGGGTCATCTTCTTCAACAAC
This sequence comes from Sequoia sempervirens, assembly GCA_007258455.2. NCBI lineage: Eukaryota > Viridiplantae > Streptophyta > Pinopsida > Cupressales > Cupressaceae > Sequoia > Sequoia sempervirens. The sequence goes on along the minus strand of VDFB02050231.1, from coordinate 69,898 downwards.
TTAGTAAGACTGTCTCTTCTGGCAACAGTCCATCCACTTCCTCTCACGTGTTAGGTAATTTTCATGCTTATCTTACTTCCAATTCCAAAATTAATTCCTGGATTATTGATTCCAGAGCTACAGATCATATGGCCAATATTCCTTCTTCAGTAACCAATTTTATTCCGAAAACTGATAAGCATGATATATCTGTTGCAAATGGAACTACTATTTCAGCCTTAGGAAGTGGTAAAATTAGTTTCTTTCCTGATAATGCTCCATCTGATGCTTTGGTTATTCCATCCTTCCCTGTTCAACTTATGTCTGTTGGAAAAATTACTAATTCTTTAAATTGTGATGTCATATTTTCTCCAACATTTGTCATCTTTCAGGATCGAAAGTCGAAGAAGACGATTGGTAAAGGAACATACTCACATGGACTTAATTTTTTAAACTCCCTCAATAAGGCGTATCATGCCAGTGGTGTAATTGAAAGTCACACTTTACATAAACGGCTTGGACATCCATCCAACCGTATCTTGTCAAGACTTTGTCCCTCTGCTTCTGTTGATTCTGATGTCTGTGATGTTTGTCAGTTTTCTAAACAAACGCGTTTACCTTTTGTCAATTCATCTTCTATGTCTACTGAGTTGTTTGAATTAGTTCACTCCGACTTATGGGGACCTGCGCCTGTTGATTCTTATGATGGATATAAATATTTTGTGTTGTTCATTGATGATTTTTCTTGTGCTACCTAGTTATACTTGTTAAAATCAAAAACTAAAGTGACTTCTATTTTCAAAGATTTTCATACTATGGTGTTTAATCAGTTTGGTGCTAAAATAAAAACTTTTAGGTTTGATAATGGTACCAAATATGTTAAAGGATCTTTTTTAGAATATCTTCAAAGCCAAGGCATTATTCATCAAACAAGTTGTGTCGGAACTCCACAACAAAATGGGGTGGCCGAAAGAAAGAATCGACACATCCTGGAAACTGCACGGGCCCTTATGTTTCAAACAAAGGTCCCAAAACAATATTGGTCTCATGGTGTATTGACCGCTGCATATTTGATCAACCGTCTTCCCAGTCATGTTATTAAGTTCAAGTCACCATTGGAAATACTCAAAAATAGGACACCTGACATCTCACACTTGAGGGTATTTGGATATGTCTGTTATGTGCACCTGCAAGCAATACACAGAGATAAGTTAGAAGCTCATTCTACTCGGTGTGTATTTTTTGGGTATTCTTCCACTAAGAAAGGGTACATATGTTATGATCCTGTCACTCGTAAAATTGTTGTTTCACGTGATGTTCATTTTGTGGAGTCTGAATCTTTTTTTCAAGCTTGTGTTGAATCTGGGAGTCGATCACAGGGGGAGTCTGTGTCTCACCCGATTCCGCTTCCTACCATTACCAATGAGGATGTTGTTCTTGATCACGATGCAGAAGTTCCTGAAGCAACACCAATCTCCACATCTCCTCAAGCTACTCGACGATCGAGTAGAGCAACTCGTCCTCTAGAGCGAATGAAAGATTTCTTCACTTATCATGCTACATCTTATCCTATACAGGATCACCCGTCTTATAATAATATTTCTCAGTCTCACCTAGCTTTCTTGAGTACTGTTGATCATAATCAAGAACCTAAGACTTTTAGAGAAGCTAACTCCATTGCAGTTTGGAGGAAGTCTATGCAGGATGAGCTACAAGCTCTAAATGACAATAACACATGGGAGATTGTTAAGCTACCTCCAGGAAGGAAAACTGTAGGATTTCATTGGGTGTACAAAAATAAATACAATAGTGATGGTTCCTTAGAACGACATAAGGCTAGACTTGTTGCTAGAGGATTCACACAAACATATGGCATAGATTACCAGGAAATTTTTGCGCATGTTGCAAAGATGAACACATTCCGGGTCCTCATTTCCCTTGCCGTCAATCAAGACTGGAAATTGTTTCAAATGGATGTCAAAAATGCATTCTTGCACGGTGATCTTAAAGAAGAAGTTTACATGAGCATCCCACCTGGGCATCCGCAAGAGGCCAAGTTTGGTTTAGTGTGTAAATTAAAAAAGGCAATCTACGGGCTTAAACAATCTCCACGGGCCTGGTATGCTAAGCTTAGTTCTGTCCTTATGTTGAATGGGCTGAAATGAAGTAATGCAGATCCTTCTCTGTTTGTTAAAAGAAGTAACTCCGGTATTGTTGTTGTGCTGATTTATGTTGATGATATAGTCATTACTGGTGATGATCAAAATGCAATTTCTAAGCTAAAAATTCTGCTACACAATAGATTTGCCATTAAAGATTTGGGAACTTTGAAGTACTTTCTAGGATTAGAAGTTGCCTACTCAAAAAATGACATCTTTCTTAATCAACGAAAGTATGTGTTGGATTTGTTACAAGAAACTGGTAAATTGGGAATCAAACCATCAGATACGCCAACAGATAGTGGAGGAAAATTGGATGATATTGGTCCATTGTTGTCTGATATTGGTTAGTTTCAAAGGTTGGTCGGTAGGTTAATCTATTTAACCATTACTCGACCTGATCTTTCTTATGCAGTGAGTTTGGTAAGTCGTTTCATGCATGCTCCCAAGGCTCAACATATGCAGGTCATCACCAGAATTTTACGGTATCTGAAAGGATCCCCAGGCAGAGGTATATGGATGCGTAAGACTGGTCATAATTCTATTACTTCCTATACTGATGTTGATTGGGCAGGATCTCCCATTGATCGAAGGTCTACAACTGGATATTGTACCTTTGTTGGAGGTAACTTGGTCACATGGAAAAGTAAAAAACAGAGTGTTGTTGCTCATTCAAGTGCTGAAGCAGAATATAGAGCGATGGCATCAACTACCAGTGAAATTATATGGCTTCGAGCTCTGTTGCAGGACCTTGGTTATGGTTCATCTCTACCAACTCAATTATTCTGTGATAATCAAGCCGCTATGCATATCGCTTCAAATCCAGTGTTTCACGAGCGCACTAAACATATTGAAGTTGACTGCCATTTTGTTTGAGAGAATGTGCAAGCCAATGTCATCCGCACAACCTTTGTCCCTACAACTCAGCAATTGGCGGATATATTTACAAAAGGTCTTCCAGCTCTCAAGTTTCAAGAAGTATTATCCAAGTTGAGCTCTATTGACATTTTTGCACCAACTTGAGGGGGAGTGTTGGAGAAGAGAGATTTACGGGATTTGTATCTATCTATCTGTGCTGGAGAAATCATAAATTGTGGGATTCGTCTTAATCCGTGCCTTCTAATTAAGGCTGTTGTATCTCTTTATATGCAGAGGTGTTGTAATCTCCACACACACAACTATGAATAATATCAATCTCTCTCCCTTCTCCGTGGACGTAGGCTACGGCCAAACCACATACATCTGTGTGTTTTGAATGGTTTCTTTACGGAACATTGGACTTGTGGAACCAGAAGAAGGTCATTTGGACTAATGTCAGCGCTTGCTCTTATTTGCCTAAATGTGCTGGAGCTGCATCTTTGGCCGTCGATGATGGTGGAAATGTAATACTCTACCGCAGCGTGGGTAACTACCTAGGCATTTACTGGTCTGCTGTGAACCCGGCCAATTAGTAACACCATCAGCTGGCCTTAAGCTAGAGGGATCAAGCATTCACCTTTTATAATAAGGCTTTCCCTTATCTAAATAAACGATATTGCATATATATATTATTATATGCGTGCGCTTTCATCATTTTTTCTAGCTTGTTGTCGATTGCCTTCCTTTCTACATTGACTTCTTTCCATGAGTATTACAGAGACATAAATGTCTTCTTAATATATATTATAAAAAAGTTCACAGAAATAATAAGCCTTTCATATAATGTTTAAGAAGGCTAAAAGTCCACCAAATTGGTTCATTTATCCAGATGTTACAGCTACGAACGTATTGATCACCATTAGCCACTTCATTTCGAATTCTTGATGTCTAAGGTTTGTGAAATATCGTTTGCACCGGTCTTTTAGTTTTAGTTTTAATCTCACATTCGTTTCCTTGCATAGATTGGGGTAAGTGTGGTTTTCATATATTACAAAATCCCGTACTGGTCAACATGGAGCGTGTTCATAAAGAAAATTTATCAACTGAAAATAATATATGTTGTCCATATTTAAGATTGTATAAATAGTTTTTTTATTCGTAATTCAACTAAACTTCATTGAAAGGTTTAATGTATATCATGGACAATTTTTTGTAGGATTTTTTTATACACACATAGAAAGGAGTCCTCAAATTAAGTGATCTATCGTCCACATTCAGCACTAAGAAATTATATGACGACATTAAATAAAATAAAAATACCAACTAAATTTAAAAGTATATCATCTGACTGACTCACAACACTACAAAATAATATTTTTTTTGATCAATTCGTAGCATACATAAGAACTCGTATATTCTTGAGAAATAAAATAATATTAATGAAATAGATCATGTAAAAATAGAATATTCATAAAAAAGTATTATATTATTGTGACATGTAAAATAATATTAATAAAATAAATCATGTAAAAATAGAATATTCTATAAGATTACAGTCATTATTTACGAGACATTGCAAAGTAAGCTCAACCAAACGGTGAATCATGTAGTGTTTAAAACCACAAAGTCAATGTTGTGTAATGGAGCTCTATTAATAAAGCACACAGACAAAATTGCCTCTTATTCTCCATGATTTGACAACTAACTTCAAATGGATATTAATAAAGTTAATCAAGTAGCTTATTGTGAAATACTACTGTAAGAAAGAGTCATCGAGTCGCTAATTGTCTCATACTCCAAGATTGTTTAGTTACTTTGAATGGCTAAAAATAAACCTAATCGAGATGCTAAATGTAAGATTCAACAAAATAGTGTTAACAAGTCAATAATTCATCCTGCTAATAACTTCATTGATTTTATCCCCATGATTCCCTGTATCTCCACCCTCAATATAATGGTTATTCTTCATTGTAAGTGCACCTATGGAGCACTATGCTTACATGGCCATAAACAGTTGTTTGCCTCTTTGAAATGGGGGCCAAGAATAGTAATCTCATGAATGGGATCTTCAGTATAGATGATTATGTATTGAGCTAGTACCTACCAACAACAATTGGTTTTTAAAAAGAATGTGAGCAATGAAATACACCATAAAAAGAAAAGAAAACATTCAAATACCTTTTCAATGACAAAATTGTCTATCAATAGAATACATTTCCTTTCTACCTTAACCTCTCTTATAAATAAGCTATGCAGGTGCTCTTCAAATTAGGATAGCTTTAGAAAATTAATAAAAGATTAAGCATTGGTTCAACAAAATATGACATCGAAGAAAAATTGTTTGCTAGAACTTCACTTTGCTTGGTAGATGCATCTCACTAAATCTTATCCACAAGTCATGTAGGTCTCAACCTTATGCAACATATTCATAGTTACCTTGTTAACTAAATGTTAAACATTCAATAAGGAAGTGCTACAAGAAAATGTAACAATTGTTCATATAGCCAATATAAAATAGTATGGAAAACACTACTACACTTCTGTACTGAGAAAGAAACCAAATTTAAAGATTCTCAATAAATTTACCTCATTTTGGATGATCACAAATAATGTATAGAGTTTATGGTGCCATGATCATCCATAAGGCAATTAATTAACAAAATAGATTCAGATAAAAAAAATGACCACTTATTTGGAATATCCGATGTTTTAACTTTTAAGTAGTTGATTACTTATGTGGCCATTCCATATTTTGGTTTTGATCTTTTTCCTACGTTCACTTAATGAACATGCTTTCCCAATAGCTTTTACTAAAAACTACACTTTCTGCAAACTACAAATATGCACTACTTTCTATCAATCCTAATTGTGAGGAAAAAAAACTTAAATACCACAAATTTAGTACAACCACCATTCATATGTATAGATTGTAGCTAATAAGCAATTATATTTTATCTAGGATTGTACCTTATAGTTTGGTAACAAGATTTTGTTTTGAGGTGTTTTTGACCTTGTAAACTCATGATTAGAATTTGTTCATGTAAGACCTCTATTTTCTAAATTAATAAAATTAGACGAACCTACAATAGAAGATTTTATTTTGAGATTCATGGTTTACAAACAAACCCCATACTTTTTTTGTTAGATGACTCATTATTTAAGGTTTTAGTGAGGTGAGTAATCAATCAACAAGGCTCCATAAGTTTTATATTTTACTAATCTTAGTGATGTATTCAAAACACCTCCATAAGTATGAGGTACTTGGTGAATGTACATATTGTGAGCTGTAAATGTGCATTTTAACCGAACCACCATCTTCTCTACAAGAAGATGGGATCTACGTCTATGTTTTCCTATTCAATATAGTGCTTGTTCACATGGTAGTGTGTTGAGCATTTCACGATCTTCTCAATTTCAAGGAGGTAGGTGCTTGGGAAAATCCTATTTCATGCATATTTTTTTCCTAGGATGAGAATTATATTTACTAGCTAATTTAACAAATATGAAAGTCTTGGCAAACACAGCAAGGCATTCCAATGCATTAAATTCATTGTTTTTTCACTTTACACTAAAGGAACCAAGTATATGAGTGTGAATCTTTAAAAGGGTTTTGTTTGCCTTTTAGATATTTCATGTATTAAAGTTTAAATTGTAACCTGTCTTTCAAATTTAGCAAATGTACATAATAGCAGGTTTTACTTTCCTTATTCCATTATGTTCTTTGTTGGGTAGATTATCACAATATTATCCCAATTATCTTTTTTGTAATAGCATTTTGATTCTAAACGTCTTTAAAATCTATAGATCATGAAACTTGTAATGAGTTAAGTGAACATAACTACTAGAGACATTTGTATCTAATAATTCTATATTTGTACAATACAAGTCCAATTTCTACAATTTTAAAAATTGGCCTCACAGTGAAAGATTGACACTAGTAATGTTGCAAAATGAGTACATAATTCATGATTATGCCTCCTGCGTAGAGATCATGAAAAAACACAACAAATGGAATACGGGTGTTTAGAGCCAGTCAACAAATGCCCAATTGAGTATTGTGGGAATTATTGGTTTGGGAAGAAATTTCAAATACTTAACCTTAATCAATCCAGAGTAAGCTTATAATACTAATGTTTTGTGGGAAACAAATGACATTCCTTTTTTGTACATTATGTTGGAGATTATGATGATGGATTTTTTGACATAAAATGCAATCAAATTTATTGTTTTATTTTCTTAAAGTTACAAGCTTATCTACTGCATTGGAAGATATCTAGATATTATGTGTATCTGCTTTATCTCCTATATGAAAATATTTAAGTGATTTGAAAGTTTTTTTATCTTTATTCCTTATTGATTATTATTAATTCCATTGATTGGATTATCAGGAACTTTTTCATAATTCAATAGTTCTACAAACATTCACAAATTCTAAGAAAAAGAAGGTTCAATGCCTTTTAGAGGTAAGGTAAAATAGCCAAAATATTTTGACTAAACCATTAGAGGCAATTACAACTCAAATCAACAAAGTAGGGGAATTGTAGGTACATAAATGTCAAAATCTTCATGTATTACTATGAATCTAGTCTACCAAGTATTTAGATTTGTAAACAAATAGTTTTTTGATTAAGTAATTTCACATGTAGATAGCTTGGTCCATTTGTAGCTAAAATCAAAATATTTGAGAGATGTTAGGGGGTTATGGGAATTAGTTCACTAGTAAAAACTAAAAGCATTATATTTAATTCAAAAGAAACATAATAAAGTATTGTCTGATTAGACACTAAGAAGTTGGTGGAGGATTATCATGCCCAATATCTAGACTATGATCAGTCAGATGTACATCTTCCATTTTTTTCCTTATGCTTACCATGAGTAATATGAAATATGGGACTGGGTATGTCCTTCCTCAACAAAAAATGATTGAAATCCCTCCTGGTTTTAGACTACTCACTTTCTCTTTTGATGTTTGCATCTTTTTCTTATATCAAAGATCATTAGGACAAAGAAAAATGAATTATATCTAATTTAAAAGAAACATATTAAAGGTAGTGTCATATTTGGCACTAAGGAGTCATAGGAGGATTATCATGCCCAATACTTGGACTATGATCAATGACATGCACATCCTCCAATATTTTCCTTGTGCTTACATAACTCTCACCATGAAAATATATCTCCAAAACAACCTAGCAATGGTCTTTCTTATGATACTAGGTCCACTATAATGTTGTGGCTTTTCTTAGTCATGTAGCATTGGAACCATTCACAATTTTAATAGTCCTTGGAATATCCTACCAAGGAACTACAACAAATTCTTATATTCAAAATAGAAAGTATTTCTTAATGAGTTTAAAATAATGATAAAATCTCAAGCAGATGAGGGAATTTTATTCTCTTCCACTTACAAGTAGAGCTTAACAATTGACAGATATTAAGCCAAATTCCATAAACTTTTCCAGCATCCTCCCTTCTTGTGATAAAGTGGGTGTTTTGGAACAGGGCATGGATATCCATCAAAGAAAAATTGAAAGCGTATTTTTGTCAAATATTATAGTTGGAAATGCTCTAGTAGATACTATGTAGTCACTATGTCAATAATTGCTTGTGTTTCCCTGTAGGCTTATAGATCGATTGGTCATGTATTTATATCTGGACAAGGTGCATGGCTCTTGGACAACTGCCAACAATTCCATCTAGACCAATTCTAGTTCATGACTTGTAGTGAAAGGCGTGGATGATAGCCTAAGCCCATTACTGTATTTCAATCTCCAACTAGATCTACTTTTACCTCTCACTTCTAGCACTGCAACTCAAACTACATACTCCACAAATGTTAGTGAAGTGTTTGGCATAATTGGTCAACGAAATGTGATCTCATGTAATGCCTTGATTGTAGGATATTTATAAACTAGATTTTTAAAAAAGGCTTTACAAAGTTTCAAGCAAATGCAATTAGTAGGTGTCAAGCCAAATTCTGCAACATTTTCTAGCATCTTGCTTGCCCATGCCATGCTTGAAGCTTTGGAACAGGGATCTATCAAAGGATAAAGGAAGGCTGATTTTTGTTAGGTAGTAACTAACTTGTTAGACATGTATGCAAAATGTGGAAGCATATGCAAGGCACGTGAATTGTTTGACAAAATTCCCTCAAAGAGATCTACAACTCTCTGTTTTTGGCTCGGAAATCCCATTCTAACAACGAGATTGGTATTTTATACTGCAATGAGGATTTAGTATATAGTGCAAAATTATGGTGCCTCGGTATGGTTCTAGGACATGCATAGCGCAAAATGAGTTTTTTAAAGACTTTTGAAACTTGAAACAATTGTAACTTCCCATTTCTAATATTTGGAGGGCCGTAAGCATAATTTTAAAACTTTTGATTAAAAATGCTTAATTGGTTCAGTACTTTAGCTCAAGACTAGAATATTTTGTAGTCTTTTAAACAAAAATATTAATTGCAAGTTAAAAAAAATCAAGTGTGGGGCGAGGAATATTTCAACTTCCTAGTAGTTGTTTTTCAATAGCGAGAGACAAATTTCAAAGATCCACGCCTTCATTGAATAGATAACATCAAAATTGTTTTAGAATGAAATAAAACACAAAAATAAAATGATAACAATCACTAATAGATTCCCAAAAAAACTCCGAGAGACCATGGCAAGTGGCTTACCTTAAGATTCTACACAAATTGTGTGATGCTATCAACAATTCAATGAGAATAATTGGGCAAAGTTTGCAGGAAAAGTTTATGAAGCCCTACCACAATAGAATTTTTCTTTTAAATAAGACTAATGAAAACCAATCTCCCTACAACTGCTGCCTCAATCTATTTCGTAGAGGGAAACTGAACGAATGTCAGATGCAAAGCTTCACACCTCACTAAGATCATTTTGGCATACTCCTCTGAAAGAGAAAGAGCAGACCCCATGAGAGACAAGAGTAGGGTAAAACAAGGTCACTTCTATCTTTCTTATAGAGTCGTACATGGACGTGACTGCTCATACAACTCCTTGCCGACATCTCCATTATCAAGTGTGAATGAATAGAGAAGTTGTATGCACTCAACCGACTTCAGTTAGGAGTCAACCCATCTATCTCCTCTTACCCATCACGCTCAGTAAACAGAAGTGGATATGAAAATATCTAATTTTTAGGGCTAGGTAGACAATATTTGACACATGACTGAAATCCACAGATCGAATATTACATGCAATGTAATCTTTGTTTTCAGGCATAAAGAAATAAACAGTAAACAACAATCAACAAATGGTTTAACAGCGACCTGTTTCCAACGTGAAATAGGTTTTGGCTCAAATCTCACACTATATGTATCCTATCAACTAACGAGGTTTTAAAACTTTCTCCTTAAAATGTTATACATGCCCTTCTTTTTTAACAAGGGGCTGCAAAGAAATTAAAAGAAAAGGAGCAACGAAAACCGGAACACAATGCAGAAATAGAAATGGAAAGACGTAAACTATATAAATTACAGCATACTAAGACCAACAAAATTAGAAGTAAAAATAAAATTCAAAATTTGGCTCTGGGTGATGCTCTGTTCATTAGATGTTCTGGACCTGTAGCTGCTTTTGCAGCTGTTCATTGTTGGTTTTTTATTAGAAAAGATAATTTCAGTGAAAGAAAAGTATAAATAAGATTTCGTTGCATCCCAGTAAATGTACTGCATATCAATGGCAATGGTCTAGCGAATAAAACATTGAAACGAAATTCTATGCATTTAGTTTCAAAACGGACGGATACGTTGTTAGTCCCACATTTGTTAATATTATATTACTTCACACTAAATAAGCAGTTTTGTAAGTAAAACAAAGCATCTACCAGAGGAGGGAAGGTCTGCAGACTGTGGCTTGCCAACTTCTTATGGTCGAGAGGACGAGGTTACTCGTCTTTCGAGCCCATTTAACCCTAAACCGGTTCCCATTTGGGAGAAAGTTACTAGAAACAAAACTGTAGGGTGTTTATCCACGGCTTTCCCTATCAAATGAAGCCTGTGATGCCTAAGGAAGCCGCAGTCTTGCTCAGACGGTTGGTTACTAGGAGGGTTGGTAGGGGTTGTTATGGTGTAGTGCGCTGCGCATGCAACGATTGTCCTCGCCCTCGTATATTCCCCTCCTCTTTTACTGGTATATATTGGCGAGATACAATTCTTTTATAATGATCTATTAAGGAAATTATTAGTTGTAATTTAAATTTGATAGTTGTATGATCGTATTGAAACTTTTTAATCTTAAATTATTATTATTTATTAGAAAAACATATAAAACATTAGTAAAATTTTGGGTAAGCAATAAAAAACTAAAATGATTATAGTATATAGATTCTTTGATGTTTTTTTTATGCTAATCATAAACTATTCTAACAAGTGAAGGGTAAGGTGGAACAAATAATAGTCATACAAAAATTACTTGAGAGTGGGATTGACAATTAAATTTATTTCATAAATTAGTATGGTTTTAACCAACATTCCATATATATAATTATGCATATTGTATGGAAATAAAACACACCTTACACAAATTTAGGAGTCTAATTGAATCATTAAATAATAAACAATAATCATACCAAATTTATAAAATTGAGAATGAATGTATTTGATAAATTGAAAAGGGATCAAAGGTGTCTAGCTCTTTATTGATTTTGACTTGTTGATGCATGATATTAGTATCATTTTATTATGATTGAGAATCAAAATTGAGATTTTGAGCTTGATCTTGAGGGAAACTTCATGAATAAAAATGTTTGAATCAAATTACTACTAGGATGGGTGACCTCCCAAGAAATCTTGATGATCAACCCTTGGGTGACCTCCTAAGTAGATCATTCATGCTCATAAGAGATAGGTTCTTGTGAATCATTGCTTATGAAATGTGGGTCAATGAGTTTGACTAAAAGTTACATAAAAAATTGTGATAAAATGTCACATAATTTGGCATGTTACAAAAAACACCATCTTCTTGTCACTTGATTATGTATGAACTAAGGAGCTATGTGTAGAATGGTTCATTAGGCACAACACTTGCTAACAGTTTTTAAATGGGATAGGTAGCTATGTGCACTTGTTATTGGGAGAAACATCATGGTTAAGTATGTTTGATCTAGGAAGCCATAATACTTCACCCTTGTAATAAATGGATCATTTATGCTAATAAAAGTCGAATTCTTATAAACAATTATTCATAAAACATACATGAATAAAATTTGACTCAAAATTTATATAATTAAAATCTTTTAAAATAGAACACCAATATCATTATTGAAATTATAATATAATTATTATTCATACAATAATCAATTTACTTTTTGTTGTTGTCTATTAAGATGCTTGAAGAATGTGAAGTAGTGAAGAATACTCAATCTATATGAATGATCACATTAGATTGTGGAATAGAATATAACTTTAAATAAAAAAATGAGCAAGGACACTTCAACAACTATCATATTATGAATTATCTTTATGTTCAACCAAAGAATAAGGGTAAGGTCCCATGGAGGGGGCCTTCCTTCAAAATCTCAGTGTATGCTGCTTATCTTTTTTAGGAATATTTTATAGGTTTTTGTCCCATGGATTTAATGGTACAATTCTGTTTAAAATTTTAAGCTCCAAAATTTAAGGAATGAACTATAGTGCTTTGATAAAAAATAATAAATAAATGAAAAATTATCTCATTTTTATTTTCTAATAAGAATTTAAAATTTTAGATTAGAGACAAGTGGCATAAAAAACTCCTAAGCTGTAGGGGCAATTTCTAGCCCCAACCCAATTTCACCAACTGAAATATTCATTCCTAAAAGGTAGGGGCTCCTATTTTTTCTGAAAAAGATCCCAATTAATCCTATAATATATGGGACCTCCTCTTCCATAAAAATAGAAGCCCAAGCCCCATGAGGCCATATAATTAGAAAGCACAATACGCTTAAAGCATTCAGTGGTTGAGCAAAGCAATAAGAAGTGGGTTTAAAAGGGAGTGGAAGTTTAAACAAAACTGACATTGTGTTCAGGATAACATTCACCAATTTAATCATCAACAACATAGATTAATGGAAACGAAACAGACATTGAGTTGGGCATAGCATTCTCGAAGTCAATCATCGTTATCATAGATTAATGAAGGAGATGGATACTTCCAATCTCAGATGCAGTATAAAGTAAAGTGGATTGAAGGACATAGTGTTGCAAACAACCTTTAATATTTGGGGGTGGTCAAAATAGTTCTGGACAAGGACGTTCCCACTACTACAACAATATGCCTATAAGGATAGGCATTCGCTTAGTGTTGTCCACTCTACATCCAATTCTTACCATTCAAATTATAATAGCACTATATTTAATATTAGTCATGGTTATTAAGATGCGATACGATTGAAAATTATTGGAGAAAACTCAGCCCATATGGAAGAGTACGTAGATCACAATTAAATCAAAACAGGAGGAAAAGCACTTCCAGAACTTTTGTGCGAAATTAGTGATCACAATGCCCTTATAGTATTCAATAATCAAACAAATTAAAATGAATGAAGTTTCATAGCAGTGGAAGTTTAAGAAAATTGGTAGCAATGTCAGTACGCATTAACGTGGATCCACTGGATTGGTGACCTTGTGTCAAGGAAAATATATTCTAAATGAATCATCATTAGTATGGATTAAGGAAGGATATTTCTAAATCCATTAAATATCGAAACCAAAGAAAAGACAAGTAGAGTGGATAAAACTTAAGGACTAATGTTCATGTTAGTGCTGCAAACAACCTTCAATGTTCGGAGGTGGTCCAAACAGTTGGGGATAAGCACGTTCCCACTAGAAATTTGAAGTTGTGTAAGAAGAAAGATTTTGGCTGGGTGCTACTGACTCTACATCCATCGTGGTTTCCAATGTGCAATAATTTAATTTCCATAATAAAAGGAAAATGCTTGGCCCGCGCCCTCTCCCTATAATAGAGGATATAGGATGGTAAAGCCAAGCAGTAGACAACTTCTGAAAGTTAGAAAAAAAGATGGTTGGTCGTGGGATTTATGTTTCCATTGCCTTGGCATTTTCCTTGGTTCTCCTCAATCTTTCGTTCTGCACTTGTGTGACCATCACATTTTCAACAAAATATGACAGTCTGACTAGCAACGAATCAATAACATCCATCATTCACAAAAAATTGGCACCATCCATCCTTTTTTATAGAAAAATTCAAAACTATGATACTGGGTTTACATCTGATTACTATCACAAATCCTCCCATCTAAAAAAGTTGTCAAACACGATCATTACAGGATACTATTTTCATTTTAGAGCATAGGAAACTAGTGTAGTCTGCCTTAAGGAAACTAGTTGGTGTTGGAATGCAATGGTAGGAGAGAACAAAGAAACAAACAAAAATGGATACACACATATTCTATATTGATTAAATGAAATGCAATGGTAGGAGATAACAAAGAAACAAACAAAAATGGAAACACATATATTCTATATTCATTAAATGAAACAATACATAAACCTTCAGAGCTTCGACTCTTTGTTCAAACATACTACCATTGTATTCTTTCAAATCTATGATATACAGAACAACATTAACACAATCTATTACAAGTCCTTGAACTACTACTCATTCATATAGACATCAACAACATGCTCTTTACAGCTCTACGAAGTTGGACTCTTGAAAAAGTGCATACAAAAATGTGGACTAAACAATTTATAGAGAGTTGAGCATCAATGAAGGACAAAGGACTGAACATAAAATAATATATTCCTTATCAACTAGAAAGCATGTGAGAGCTACGATGAGTTAAGAGAAATCATTTCAAATCTTACTTCTTTAATACCAAGATTTACCATTGATACAAGGGCTACTAGGGAAGATACTGAGAAGACAAATCTAGTTGGAGTATTTGGGATTATATTTCCAACACTCCCCCTTAACCACAATTATAGTTTTCTTTCATCAATGATTTGGCATCTACAATCTTCATGTTCTATGGATTGAACGTAGGAAATCCCAAATTTTTCTTGGGATGCTCTATCTATGAGCTTTAGCCTTCTTGTCACTAGTCCATTGTAGGTTCAAGTGTGATACACTTGTTTTCTTCAACACCTCTCTTTGTGCTACACTACTGGTGCTCTAGGATCCTATCTTAAGTTGGCTCGGCTAGCCTCATTTACTCATTACAAAATGTTACAACATTCAACCACATTAATTCTTTACCATTTTATAGCTTCATTTCTAGGTCTTTTCACAACTTCATATACCTATCCTCCTTTGATCTTTTGATCTCCTTTAGTAGCTTGTCTGCTTTTCCATGGAGTCTCCTTTTTTATACTGTGAACTATTCCTTCATCCATATAATGGCCTTCCTCCAAACCATGATCTATCTTATTTGCATGTGGCTTTGGATTCTCTTAGTTGTTTCTACAACAATCTCATTTTCCTTTTACTAGAAATGATCTAACAATCTCACTTGATTTGTTTTCTTCACTCTCCTTATTTTGATAATTTCACAATAGCTTTCCTATGGCTTCAAATTCTTTGACATTACAAATGGATTTTTCAAAAGCAACAAACAACTTATTCAAATCAGCCCCTTTATCACTATGGTCTAAAATTTTCACACCGAACATATGTTTTTCTTACACATTCGCCTCTTCACGAGGATTCTATTCTTCTTTTAAAACAACTTCATATTTGTAACTCTTCCCTAATCTTTTGGTTGGCATTTATGGGTGAATTTCTGCTTAGAAGGAGCTCCCATGATCTACATTTACGATAGGTTCTACATGCAACAATTAGCTTGAATATGCCAGCGACTCCCTTTCAATGATTCCTTTGAATGGCTATCTTCTTCTACTGGGGTCCTTTAGACTACAATTTCTTCTAAAATTGGTACGGATTGACAT
Organism: Sequoia sempervirens; assembly: GCA_007258455.2. Taxonomy (NCBI): domain Eukaryota; kingdom Viridiplantae; phylum Streptophyta; class Pinopsida; order Cupressales; family Cupressaceae; genus Sequoia; species Sequoia sempervirens. The sequence continues at coordinate 53,995 of VDFB02050231.1, read as the reverse complement.
GAACTTCTAGTTTCTCTCCATGACCTTTAACCTTCTTTAACATCAATACTCCCTCAAATTTTGGCTTCTTCGATAACCTTAAATATTCTTGGGCTTCTTGCAACTAAAACTTCAACTAGATAATTTTGACAGATCTGAGACAGGTCTATATGCCTTTCTTTCTTATGAAAGCAACATAACCTCTCAATATGACCTCACTCTCCACAACAATAACATTTTTGTAAATCTTTGCCTTTGCAATCTCTAGCCCAATCATTCCCATAGTTTAAAGACTTTCTAGAACCAAGAGATGGTTTATGGGAAAACTTCAATGACTTCATTCTCAACAAATAAGATTTTTCAAAGAATTGCTATTCCTTTGGAAGTCTACTAGCTATTGACAAGGTTATGGCTCAAAATTCTAGGCTTTTCTTTGGTAGAATTTGTGTTAATGTGGAAGTATATAGTGTATTTCCATCCTCTATTACCCTGAAATCTAGGTTTGGGATTTGGACCGAACCCACTGAGTATGAGAAAGAAAGCCTATTTTGTCAAATGTATAGGAAATTAGGGCACCTTAGCCATGACTATAAAAGGCATCTTAACTAAAAAGATAAGTTTGTCTCAGCCCCTAGTGCTCCCCCCCCTCTTTAGGAAAATGTACTAAGATTCAATTATTTGAGCAAAACTCTCCTCGATCCCATGGTGCTGAGGTTCCTGCTTGTTTGATTGTTATTGGGGTTGCTATTGGTTTGGGGGAGACTGGGTCTAGAAAGGTTGTTTCCTCACCTTCTCCCAACCCTCAGTCTTTTGCAACTTCTTTTATTGAATCCCATTCAATGGATGTTGCTACTCCTCCTAGCTCTCCTAAAGGTTAAGAGATGAATATAGGAAAGAATTGGTACATTTCTCTAGAGCGAAAGGATATTGTTTCTCAAGATATCCTCAATAAGAAGATGCAAGCTTCCATTGAGATTTATGGGTTTAAGGATTTGGACCCATCTTTGTCTCACATGATAGATCAAATAGAAAATACTTGGATTCAAGTCAATGAAAAAATATAAAATGAAAAATAAAGTAGATTTAGGTAGTGATTAGAAGGTGGGAAGAATGAACAATAAAGATGCAAGATCTAGAGATGTGACTAGGGAGATACCCTTAGGGAAATAGAGGGCCCTTGAGGGTCTTTCTAATTAGATGAAATCCAAGAAATAAAGTTGGGGAGGACTCTCTCATTGGGTCAATATTGCTCCAATACTAACTATGTCACTGTTATTTTGAAATGCTCTATCATAAATTTGAAGGTTGACATCCTCCTCATACAAGAAACTAAAATGTAGTAGGAGACTTTTGAAGTAGTTAGAAATGTCCAGCCTAAGGTGTATTTTTGTCTTAGTAATTTTGGTGGTGCTTTAGGAGGTCTTGCAACATTGTGGAACCTTGAGAAAATATTCAAGGATCAAAAGGATAACATGACAAAAATTATTTGGAAATAGTTATGGAAGTTGGAAGGACTAATATGAAGTGGAAGCTTCTTAATGTCGATACCCCAAACACAAGGAATACAAGAAAAAAACTCTTGAGCTCTCTACCCATGCTATTATCTTTGGATAAGAGGGTTAAATTCCCATCCTTTTAACTCCCCCCTCTACCCATTTGGTAAACTAGGGGGTGGAGAACTTTCAGATAGCATGATGAAATTTTCTAATTTTATTTTAGTAAATGGTTTCTTGGATGTGGATCTCACAGGCTCCAACTTTACTTGTTCAAATACATTCCATGGTCAAAAAATTATTTAAGTTAATCTTGACAAAGTGCTGATCTCTAATAATTGGGATATCCTTGCTAATATAAATCTCTCTACTCTTTCTAGGTCGACCTTTGATCATAGTGCCTTGGTTTTCAATTGGGAGGATCAAAAACATCAAGGCACCTATCCTTCCAAATATAAGATTATGTGGAATTTAGATCTGAAATTCAAGGATCTCATTTGGCTTTGGTGGAATCAGCCTTGTCAAGGTACACTGATATATTTTTTAGCTCAAAAAACTCAAAAGAATCATAATGTCCAAGGATGAAATAAATTCTCATTTGGAAACATCTTCGAAATGAAAGAGAATATCCTTAGCAATCTTAAAGATATCCAAGAGATGATGGAAAAGGGGGTAGTGGATGAAGAAACTTCTAGAAGAGAAAGGGAACTAAGGGAAGAATGGTTCCACAATGCTAAAAAGGAGAAAATCTTCTAGAAAAAAAAATCTAGGGTTAAATGGCTTCAAGAAGGAGATAAAAAATACCAAATTCCTCCACCAATCGACCCTAAAACATAGAAGGAATAAAATAAATCTGCTTGTTTATTAGAATGGTGAGCTAATAACTAATGTTGGAGGAGTTTAGAATACTCCATCTCATGATCTTGATTCTCTACTAGATGTATCTCAAGGGTGATTTCTAAAAGGGATTTTTCAGAATTAAGAAAAGTGGTGTTGAATCAAGAGGTTAAATCTGCTATTTTCTCTTTTGGGGCCTATAAAGTACTTGGCTTGGATGGATTCCCCCTTGCTTTTTTTAAGGAATTTTAGGATATACTATCTATTGATCTTCTTAATGCGGCTTGAGATTTCTTAAGATCAGGGATACTTATTTTCCAGATTAATGCTACCTTCTTTTTCCTAGTTCCAAAGAAAGAGGATGCTCTTTCCATAATGGGTTATTGGCCAATAAGTCTGTGTAATAATGTGTATAAAATATGCTCTAAGATTATTGTGAATAGGTTGAAAGTAGTGCATGATAGGATGATCTTGGTAAACTAAAAAGGATTTTCCCTAGAAGGTAGATCCTAGATGCCACTATTTTTTACCATGAGTACATTCATTTGATGGAGTACTCTAAGAAACTAGGTATGGTTGAAATTTAGATATTTCAAATGCTTATGATAGAGTGGACTAGAGCTTTATGTTTGTTGTTCTTGAAAATTTTGGTTTTGGTCGAAAAATATTAAAATTAATAAAAGAATGTGTTTCTACTCCCATCTTTTCTATTATGATCAATGGTATACTTAAAGGCCTCTTCTCCTACGAGATAGGTTTAAGGCAAGGTGACCCTCTCTCGCCCTACTTATTCATAATTATTGCGTAAGTACTCGGTCAAAAACTTTAGAGAAGTTTGGATAGAGGGATATTGAAGGGAATCAAAGCTACTTCTTCAATGCCCCCTATGTCTCATTAGGAGTTTGTTGATGATATGATACTTTTTGGGGTTTCTTCTATGGTTGAAACTATAAATTAGAAATCTATCTTGCAGAACTATGCTACAACTTCTGGATACCACATTAATTATAATAAAATCAAGTTGTACTTCTTTAATTACAATCATTTGTTGAAAACTAAAATTTTGAGAATTGTTGATTGTAAGGAAGTAGCTCTCCCCAATGGTTACCGAGGGCTTCCATTGTGTACTAAAAAGCCACCAAATTCCTACTAGAACATCATTGAGAGAGTCCAAAAAATTTTGGCTGGTTGGAAGGGTAAATTGTTGAGCCAAGTTGTGAAGGTTCAACTCCTGAAGTCCTCGCTCCAGAATGTCCCTATCTACTTCCTCTCCCTTTTAATGATGCCACCCTTATCATTAGTAAAATTGAAAAAAATTAGAGGACCTTCCTATCAACATGAATTAAAGAAAGGGATATAGCTTCTTTGGTTAATTGAGAGAAGGTTATCTCCTAAGTTGGCTAGAGGCTTGGGGATAAGAAAGCTAAATCTGTTCAACAAAGCCCTCCTATCCAAAATAGCATGGTTTTTTATTTAGGGAAAAAAGGATTGGGTTAAGATCTTAAAAGATGAATATATGGATAATGAAGGTCCCTATTGTCTACTCTGTTCATAGAAGTGACCAAAAGGTTCTACTTTGTGGAGTAATATGGTGAAAAAAATGGAAACTTTAAGACAAGGAACTAAGAGAAGAGTTGGGAATGGGAGATAGATTATATTTTTGGATAAATAGTAAGGAAAAAGTAATGTTCTTTCATCTATTGACTAGTTGAACAAAATTAAACTAGATCTTATTAGGCTCTATGAGATCTTTTTATATAACTACGTTGATAGGGGAGGAGGAATTTTGAAATGGAAATATTTGAAACAAGCTATTGATTGGAGGGATATAAGGGGGGATTCTTTTTCAGATAGGTTTCAAATTCATTTTCCATGATGGAATCACTTCTTGGAGTCTGTGAGCTATTTTATCGAGATGGAGAAGATGTTTGGGTTTGGAGTGATAACCTATCTAGTGCTTTCTTAGTGAAAGCCACTTATAAGTTTTTGGAACAACCTTTCCTTAGTCCTTTAAATATTTTAACTAGAGTAAAGTTTGGAATTCCAAGTTAATTCCAAAGATCAAATGCTTTGGTGGGATGCATTCCATGGTAAAATCCTAACCATTGATGTCCTTAATAGGAGGGGCTTTCAGTTTGTGAATAGGTGTCCTCATTTTTTAGAAGATACTAAAAATATAATCCATTTTCTGTTACAATGCTCCTTTGTGAGGTAGGTTCAGTCTTGGGTCATTGACACACTATTAACTGATTGGGTGTTTCCTATTAATGTAATGGATCTTATTGATCAATAAATCTTCAGTCTTTTTTCACATCCTACTATTGTGGAGCTTTGGATATAAATCCATCCCTTTGTTTCCTACAATCTACGAAAAAGAAAGAATCAACAAGGTGTTTAGGGAGCAACATAGAAGTATTAGGGAAGTTTTTACTTGCATGAAACAACAAATTTAGGAAAACCTTAATTCCATAAGATTTGGCCTCTCTAAAGTAACACCAACTTATAAGGATCTATGAGTAAAATAGCTATGGAGAATTAAACAAAGCCTGACTAGAATTATTTGGACAAGAATTTTAAGTAGAAGGTTGACTATCTAGATGCCTCCCCCTAAAGGTTGGATTAAACTAAACTTTGGTGGTTGCTCAAAGGGAAACCCAAGAGCTGCTACTATATGAGGATTGTTTATAAACTATAAAGATAGATGTATGGAAGGCTATGCAAATAGTCTAGGGATATCTACTAGAAAGGAGGCTAAATCCACTACTGTGTGGTGGAGTTTGATAAGGGCCAAAGAATTAGGGTTAAAAAAATTTATAATTGAAGTGGATTCATGGTTGATTGTTGAATCTGTAAAGGGTACATTTGGTACATGTCCCTAGAAGATTAAGAGTTTGATTGAGGACTCAAAGAGGATTATCAATTCTCTAGATAAATTATTGGTGCAACATACTTTGAAAGGGGAATAAGGTAGTGGAGGCTACCTCTAATGTCGGTTTATCCTATGCTTAGTGGAATATTTATAACTTTGGGGACCTTCCTTAATAAATTAAAGTTGGTGTCATTGACGATCAACTTTGAATTAGAAATGAGAAGTTGAATTTTTAAAAGAGAAATGGTGGCAACGTCTAGCAAGTTTATGGGGGTCCTAGATTTGGTTACCTCTTTTGCCTAGGTTTTTATTTGGCACCTTTTTTGAATTTTGAATCCTCCTATTTCATGAAAATGATACAGGAGCATCCAACGGTGTAGTGAAATCTTGCATCACCCACAAAAAATGTTTTTATTTTCTTTAGTTGTTTTGAGTCGCATGTTGGTACTTAAGGGGTATAAGACCGTGAGGAATCAAAATTAGCAAAAATCAGGCACTTACTATTTTTAGTAAGTCATCCTAAATGGGCTCGTTTCGACATGAAAATTTACCCCAAGGAGCAAAGCTGAAATATTTTTTCGGGCATGAAAGAATCACCTCAATACCTTGCACAATTTGGGAGAAATTAAAGTTTTTGTCCTGAGAAATTTCTCCAATGCAACTTTAAATTCAGATATAAAACTTTAGAGTCCTTGAAACAACTCAAAAAGTGGTTGAATCGACCTACGATCAAATCATGTGTTGTAGAGACCATCAAGAGCTTTCCAACAATATGCAATAGTAGCAAATCAGACACCCAAATCAAAAGTTATGGCCTCACAAGGTTGACCCTCTAAAAAGTGAATTTCATTAAAATTTCTTCCTAGGCTAGAAATAAAATGGCAAGAGTTTTGACACTAAAACAAAAGGGAAAGTTTGAACTTTCTAGAACATTCTAGGGTGGTTATTAGGGAAAATAAAAAGGGTTAAGTGAGGGTTGTAGGTGGCCCTGATAGTGTAGATTGTGACTCTGAATAGTAGATTTTCTTTTTAGAGTTGATTTTGTTGTAATGAATCAAGCCCATGAAGCTATAGTATGTAAGCTTTGTATTTGTAATTTCATTTTTTGAAAATAATTGAAAGTGAATCATTTTTCTATCTCGCACATCTTCTGTGTTCGTATCTATTGTGATTTCTGTGGGTTTTGGGCGGTGAGGCCCTCATCATAAAATGTGTCAAATGAAAAATGGGTTTGGGACTTGAATGTGTGGCCCTCCCCAAATTAGCTGGGGTAAGATCTTAGGCCACATGGTCCTTATTTTCCTCACATGCTATTCTCTATTAATTCATGTGTTGGGAAACGAGGACAAGCTTGAAAAGGCTAAGGCTATTTTTTATAATAATTTTGTAGAGGGGATTATAAATGAAAAGGATTGCTTCAATAACCCAAAGGACATAAGATATAATAACTCCAAAAATAATTATTCCAAGTTCATGTATATTAAAGGTGTGGAGGGCTTTGATTTGAATAAGCCTAATGGTAATCATAAGTTAGAACATTTTTATATTCATTCTTTTGTCCTTACCAATTATTAGAATAATTATAAGGAGGCCCTCAGCATGATTTATGTGATGGCTATAGATTGGCATCATATCCTTAAGCCCCCAAATGATAAATCTAACTTAAATTCTTTATTCTATTAGCTCGGGGGTAGTTACTTTACACAAGCTATGGGTCATGACTATGTATCAAAATAACCTACCCTAAGATTCAACCAATCTTGATTCCTGATGTACAAATCATGAAGCAATGAGCATTCCAAAATAGGGAAGATGATTTTATACCATATTTAATTTGATATGTGAGGGTTTTTAATGTTCATACTTTTTCTAGAAAAGGGAAATATTGTGATTGCTATTTGGGTGTCTACCTTTGGAAGAGTGGGGTCAAGGTTGTTGCCACTAAATTAAAAAAAAGGTTGCAAAGTGGATATGGGGGGACCCAAAAGATATCAGAGCCATTGTTGTGTGTCCCTTTAAGGTAGAATGTGGTCCTCTGAAAATTGTTTGAGGCAACAAAAATGCCATATTTCTTCTTGGTGATGAAAGGATACAACAACCACTTGACCTCTATATATTACAATTCATGGAAAAGAATAAAGTCAAGATTTCGAGTATTAGCTTGGCTATTACCCATAAGCTTATTGTTGAATCCATGTGTTTGGAGTGTTAGGGGCTTAAAGTTCCTAAGGTTAGCAATGGAAACTATCAGTTTTTATCAACAATTTTCTAGAAGGAAAAGAGTAGCTGAAGAGATTCCAGAATGGTTAAAAAAGAGAGAAACTTCCAACTCCTTATGTCTAGGTAAGCATCCATATTATGAAATAATTCACGCTAGAAAGTAGTATACAACATTGCATGGTTATCACTTTCCTTTTCTAAATCACATAAAGAGAAATGAGAAAATTAGTATCCCCTATTTTCTACTTACTTCACTACAACAATGCAAGGACAAATGGGCCTCCCCTCCCCTCCATTAGGGTTTGATTCTAAAGATATATATTTATGTGTTCACCCACACTCCCTTTTCAGGCCCAAAAAATATATTTAAGAGATACATTTTCTGACACTAAATTAAGGCATTATTAAATCCATTTTAATTAGGAGGGCCCAAACAAGTGTGAAAATGTAAAGGGATACATTTTTCTACACTACATTTAGCCCCCACTTTAGTGAGAGGATGACCTTGCATCAAACTCACACTAAAGTATACAATCAAGAGAGGTCTAATTGTACAATCATTGGAAGGATAAGATGGAAAAGATCAAGTAGGATGATCAAGCCCCCAAGATCTAAGATCTCATGGAGAAACCAAGAAAGGCACAAGGAGACACATGCCTATGTTAAACATATATATACAACAATGATAAGATACTCAATCATACAATGAAAACGACTCAAAGAAAGAAAGAAATAGAAAAAAGAAAAGGGGTGGATCAAGCCTCGACTATTTGTACAACTTAATGTGGATCAAGCCTCAACTATCTGTCCAAAAGCATTTACAAGTGGAACTCACCCTCCACTATGTAAACAACAATGCATGCTCACATAAGCTAGTGAAATCTATTATCCACTAGGTGAACCCCCAAGAGTGGTGAATGAGAGAATCATATTAGGCTTCCATAACCATACCAAATTTATACATCTGATAAATTTAATAATGCACCGCGCACAATATGAACTTTGAGATTCATAAGGTTGAACAAGATATGTTATGCTAAACACTTATGAATAAAAAAGACTCCACTAGCAAGCAAGGTGTGTTATGCTTGGTGGCCATGAAAAAGGGTTGTATTTTTGAGATTCAAAATTTTAGCAAGTTGTTTTATGCTAAACACTTATGAAAACAATGTAAATTGGATGGGACATGTTCAAAGGGGTTTTTCTCAGTTCAATGTGTAAGGTCTCCTCTTAAGGAGCATTGTGTCTAATGTCTCCAAGAGAGGAAAAGTCTAGGATAAAAGATTCACAACATAGAATGCAATGCATAGAATCACCACTAAGAGTAATTTTGTATGCCAATAAAGTTCCCACTCTTGAAGGACATAATACCCAATTAATCGAACAAGAAGAAGACATGTCACAAGAAGTAAGAAGAACACACTATGAAACATAAGATATAGTTAAAAAAATTAAAATGATAATGCCAATGTATGCCCCCACTTTAAAGAAATTGCTAAACACCATGCTATGAGAAATTAATTTAAAGTAGAAAATGATAAATGCTAAACAAGACATGAGAACTTATTTGGAAAGACCTATGTCAAGCATATGTTTCCAAATGAAGTTGTGTCATGAAAAAGGGGTTGCCACCAAAATGAAATTGCAAACACATAAGGGATCCATGGATTTGGGGTCAACATATGCCTTTGCTACAATGATATTATAGAGCTAAAAAAAATCATCATTCCCCAAATAAATTGTAGAATTGGAAGAATGACACATAGAAAGTGAAAACAAAGAAGAAAAATTGGGTCAACATGGAAGAGAACTAAATTTATCAATGTCATGCATTATCTCCAAAAGGAAAACACAAAAAAAAAGGTTTACGACATATAAAATAATGTAGATAAAAATAGAGGAATGAACATAAGTACATGACAAAAAAAATAGTATGGGGGATCACATTATGCACATGTAATCACACAAAGAACATGAAAATAAAACAAAGAAAAGAATAGTAAGGCACATGTGAGTCAACCTATAGCAGGTCATCCACATCCCAATTGTGTTCAGCATATGCAGAAGACGAGCAACTAGCCAAAGGGACAACGTCAAGTGCCAAACTAGGAGAAGGTTGTCTAACTCATTACCCCCATTAAGTGCAGGAAAAGGATGAGCTAAGATAAGTGGTGACAACGACCTCCTTGCAATATAGAACATGATTTACAATGAATGTAAAATAGGTAATAGTGAGTATGTTATGATCTTACAACTATCACATGGAAAGAAGTAAATTTCATGTAATTGTTATCCCGTTATGTTGCCATAAGAATTGTTAGAGGAATAAAATCACTCAATATAATTTTGAAGGCATGACACTCATCAGTAAGATGCCCAAGAGTTCAATGATATGCATAATAATTCATTTTTGTACTTTTACTTTTTTTCTTCCATTGATAGGGATCAACCTAATCTATATCCTAGATGGAGAAGTTGTTCCATTTTTCATTCAGTTTTTGTTTTAGTATGTAAGAATGACAACTCTTTGACTTTATAAGGCTTGGATTTCTTACTTGTTTGAGGAGCTTGTTGAGGTGGATTTGAAGGAGGAGGACCTAAAAAGGTTCCTATCATCCTTGTGATGGATTTGGTCATTATGAAGGAGGACACTTGTATCCTTAGGAGATGTGAAGGGAGGAGGATCTTGATATCCTAGTCCTTTAGTATCTTCAATTGAGATTTGTTCTAACAACTTATGAATCTCATGCTCATTTTTTGTGTCACGTCCTTGTTTAGCTAAGATCTTAAAGCCTTGGCCATGGGTGTGTTAGTGAATTTTTTAACATAGGATGAATGAGTATGCACTTGGTTAGAGAGACTACGTTCACTCATGGTTGAAGGTTTAAGTTTGGTTTGTGACTCAATATCTAGTGGTGGAATAGTAGAAGGTGTTTGTTGTTGCATGGAGGGGTAAAATGTTGCATTGTTCTCAAGGTTGTGAAGGAAATTATGTATGAAATTATGCTTGCTTTCATCATCTTCACCTAAGATGTCAACTTCACAAGGAAACTCATTAGGGGTTGATTGAGCATTATTAGGTTCTATTGCATTAGGATCATTACCAAAAACACAACTTGAGACATCAACCAAATATGTTAAGGACTTCCATATATTACCAATACACATATCCATTAAATGCGAGAATTAATTCAAATGCAAAGAGATTACAAATTTTAATATTTGAATCAAGACACTTTTTTTATTATGCTATATAGAAACCTAAATATGATGAAATTTTTGAATTCAAACAATGCACTAAATTTGAAAAATTAACCTTAATATGAACAATTCTAGGTAACAAAAGTTTTGGAAACTAAAACAACAATTTGAATATAGGAGCACAAAATGCAAAAATAGTGTTTTTGATGCTCATAAATTTAGAAAAAAAATTTGATTAGGGACTCGTTTTCCATGGGCGAAAGGGATCTCAGTTCAAGGCTTTAAAAATTAATTTATAGATTTTTGAATTGATTTTTATGTTTTTCATATTCTAGTTTTACACAAGTGGTTACAATTTTAGATTTCTGGAAAATCGGGTCTAAATGCAAGTGGAAAATTATGTTAAATGACAAGGAGAAAGACCTGATTGGAGATGTAATTTTGATTCAATTTTTTGATGTAAATGAATAATCATGCAATGCTATATAAACACAATGCAAAATGATTGGGATTTTTGAATTTTTTAGATTTTAAAGAATACATTCAATTTAAACCTAAAAGCTTAAATGAAATGAAAACTAATGCAAGTAAACAACCCTAAATGAGATGAAAATTAATGCAATGAAATTAAAAGTAATGCAAATCCTAGATCTAGGGTTGAAAATGTACTTGAAAATTAGAAAGTTATGATGCTAAAAAGTTGGGTTCACCAAAATGAATAGGTGGAAAATAGGTTAACAAAAATTGGAATGATAACAAGGGGGTATGATGGACCTATTTATCACTAATTCATTAGGAAATGAGATACCCACAAAGAAATGACTAACAAACCTTAGGTGAATCAACTCAATGTGAAAATATTCAAATTTCCTTATGCTTTAAGGATGAGGGTCTAGTTCAAACAAAAAATTTGGGAGAAAAACTAAAAATAGAAAACTAGCCAAATTATGCCAATTTAAAATTGAAACAACAATATTAAAATCAATATTAGCAAACCCAAAAAACCAATTATAGATATAAGAAGGGAAAAAAGGTGTTTACTAGTCACCAAAAGTCACTTTTTGAAGGTTACCTGAGACTCATTCATCCATGGGTGAATGGGTCTTCTGTCATGGTTTTCAAAAATATTTTGGGAGCCTTTGATGCTGATCTGTAGCTTTTGATTTGTCTATATTTTAGTGTCAGAAAGTCAGAAACCAGATCTATAGGTTAGGTTCTATGATCTGACAAAAGCGTTGACAACTTTTCCAATCTTGCACTTCAAGAGGTCTTCAATCCTTCTTGAACCTAAATCTACAACACACACACACGAGGAGAAAATCGTTTATTTTTGGTGAACAGGGGTTTGCCTTGATCAAACCCCATTTTGGTAATCAAACCTTGAATTGAAATAAAGCATGAAAGAGAGAATGAACAATGAACAATGATATGTTACCACTCAATAAACCCTTTAATCAACTTTGATAATGGAGATCTGTAAGGTATTCAACTTGCATGAAATGGATTTAATGGATGTGGATCTTGATACTTGAATAATGCTTTGAATACTTGAACTTGATCTTGAAACCTACATCACAATGTTAGCTCCAAAAAAGATGCATGATGCAATAATAATTTTACATGATGATTGAATCTTGAATGCTACAATAAATCTCTAATATATCTGCTATTGAATTCTCTTGATCATCAAATTTTCTCTTGTGAAATCACTTTTGAAATCTCTAGATTGCTTAGATGAAACTTAGAGAAATAACCTTGTATTTATAGGTATGCATCCTTAATTTCCTAAAATTCAAATATCACAAGCTGACATTGAAATATGGATTTGGGGACCTTAAAATACCACCAAAAAAATATTTTAAATTTAGGTTCAAAGGCCTAGGGAGGATCCATTCGCCCATAGATTAATGGATCCTAGGTCCCTATACCTAGAACACACATTGCTCAAGGTAAATTTTTGTGTTGGAATTAATTATTATTAGGTTTCCCCATCGAAAAATATAATTTATTAGTCTTGTAAATGAATTAAAGGGCTTATTAAGGCCTAATTTAGTCCAATTTTATTAAGAGGTCCTAAACAATTGTGAAAATGTAAAGAGATACACTTTACAACACTAAATTAAGGCATTATTAAGTCCATTTTAATTAGGAGGGCCCAAACAAGTGTGAAAATGTAAATGGATACATTTTTCTACACTACAACTTTAAATTACATATAACTTTTATAAAGGTTTGGAGAATCAATATTAAACACAACACCATTAATATAATGCACTCTTTTTGGAGAAGGAATAATCGAAGTCACTTAAATGATTGGTCTCCTAGGCCTTTCAAGGGAAATGTAGGTTTCCAAATTATACGTAGTTCCTTTCATCCTCAAGCAGTTTTTCAAATTCTTGTCTAGTTTGTTTCTTAACTTTAATTTCAAAACCCTAATGTACTGAAAAATCTCTCATCCTGCATTGACCCCAATATCATTGTTTGACATAAATTAGCAAGTTTGAAATATTCTGATATCAAACCATGCAATATTTTGCTCTGACCTAAGTTTTCCCAAACCTTTTTTATTGATCCCAATTCAAAGGCCTTGTCCTTTCCCATGGATTTATACTGACTAGTCCTTCATAGTATTTGTGAAATTCATACGTTGTTTTCTAAGCTTAGCTTCATCTAAAATTCCTTCTATTTTCTACTCATTGTATGTTACAGTTTTTGAAAATTGTTATATCAAGATTTTTACCTGAGAATGAAAATATGTTGGGTTATCTTGGTTTTCCCAAAATTGAGGATACACAATACTCATGGCTACAAGTATTTCATGTCGAGGGAATCTTTCATGAATCTCTAAGGAAAAATATTTTTAAAATTTCCTTCAAATTATCACCAACAGATTTAACAATTCCTTGAAAATCTTCCTCGTTAGCAGCTACTTCTCTGGTAGAGCACCTAACTATCTTACATTGGTACATTTGTATCTCATATCCATGTACAAAGATGCATAAGTTCCTGCTTGCATTAAACTGTAAATAGTTATTAGGATCATTCAAATTAGTAATCTTCTACCACATGAAATAATTTGGGCCATCTTGTGTTAGATCTAGATATAGATGATCGAGGGCCAAACATGTATATTTACATAGATTGGAATATTCATTAGTATACATAGTTTTGTCTTATGATTTATTCACAAGATTTTTCATCACATCTAGCATGAGGAGAAGACTAGTTAAAGTCAAGATTGTCTCTATATCACTTAACCTATGTAAGAGGTCAGGAGCTTTGTCTATTGTGTTGCAATGCTCATACATCACTCCAATAAAGGATTGATATTTTGAAAGAACTCATTGTGTTGGTCCATGTAGGGAGATCCATCTGGTATTGACATCCTTGAGAAGCTTTTCTCCTGGTGTTATTCCCTCAACAAAATTTTGAAATTATGTGAAATGTTTATGACTTCGACAGAAGTATGCGTGGATCTCATGGACTAGATTTTCAACTTTTGATACTGTAGGAAACTTGCTTACAATTTTGAATGCTAAATTCATTCTATGGGCCATGCAATGAATGCCAAGCATGTATGGTGCACAAGTAGTTTGTAACTTTGTGCAAACATTGATCCTTTGACCTTGCATCACTATAGCTCCATCAGCTCCTCCACACACCAACTTTTTGGAAATTGTCAACTCATCCATACCTGCAATTTCATTCAAAGATTTATTGACTAGCTCAAATATATTTTGCGATGTTGAACTGTCCTTCATTTTATGAATAGAAAGAAGACGAGCTGGGTAAAGATGTTGTTGTAGAATATACAAATGCATATAGACCCAAGAAGTATTGTCTACTATAGTAACTTCATCTAATAATAATGCAATGAAATTTGACTCTTTTACTTTAACCTTTAAATCTTCCTTTTCCACTATAGCAAGACAGGTTTCCCATTCCCATCCAGTGTTTACTGACCAATGTGAGTAGGGATAGTGAGGAACATTCAAATAAGATAATAAACCAGAATATTCTGGGTAGTCTGTCATAGGATGCCCTTTGGAAAAAATATGAAAAACAGTCATTTGAAAAGTTTTTGACAAATTTGTTGCTTCCATTGCTTTCCAAAATTGAGCATCAAGTGTACCTTTACATGCACCAAGCTTCGACATTTTTTGGTGATGCACTTCATGATCTGCAACATAGCTAACTTGAAGACATTCTTCCTTTGATTTCCATCATACGACTAATTGTTCCTTTTCGTCTATGATTTGTGCTTCATAAACTTTACCGATCGCTATGCTTTTCTATAGTGTCAATATTTACTTGCAATGTCTTGTCTCTTCCACATTTCCAAGCACAAATCATACATTTGGCCAATATTGCATTTTCAATATCTTTTGATTTCCCCACTAGTTCAATGAATGGGTACTTTGACAACCAACCAAATTGAAAACTCCTTGTCATTTCCCACTCGTGCCCCCTTTTTGGTTTATTTTTACTTTTCTTGCTACCAACATCATCATCCTCATCTAAGTCAATTATCTCATTCTAGCTAACCAGGCCCAG
Organism: Sequoia sempervirens; assembly: GCA_007258455.2. NCBI lineage: Eukaryota > Viridiplantae > Streptophyta > Pinopsida > Cupressales > Cupressaceae > Sequoia > Sequoia sempervirens. Next base: position 38,842 of record VDFB02050231.1, on the reverse strand, counting down.
GGTATCACTTGGAACATCTTCTGCGGTATTGTTATCCTGATTTGATAAATTTTGATTTAAATCAATGACAATCTCAACTTGACCTTCCGGTGGCGGTGAGGTATTGGGAATGCTACCAATATTTTATGGAAGAGTTGATGATGTAGCTCCATCTTGACCTGATGGATCAAAAGCTTTGGAAATTCCAAAGTAAGATTGTATGGTACGTCTAAGTTTTTTGCATTTTGATGGCCTCCCAGTCTCTTCACTACCCTGAGGAGCAGCAAGAGTCTCTTCACCACTTGAGGAGCCTAAGGAGCGGCAAGAGTCTCTTTACCACCCTAAGGAGTGACAAAATAATTACCACCCTGAGGAGCAGAAGGATTCTGAGAAGAAGCAGGAGTCTCTTCACCACCCTAAGGAGTGGCAGGAGCCTTACCCTTGCTTCTCGAGTCGCTTGACATATTGATCTCTGATTCACTTGAAATATTCATCTCTCACTTCGAATAGAAACTAGAAAAAAATGTATTCTTGTTTAAGGATAGAGAATAATAATATAGATCCCATTCCCTACTCAATATCATCTTTAAGACTGAAACAAGAATGAAAAGGATATAAAGAAAATTTATTATTATAACTAATAACACTATGAAGAAATGATCACTCACCTTTAAGTCTATGTTTTTGACTTTGGCTAACTTTCGAATAACTGACACTTTCAATTGTATTTATTTATGTTCAAGGAATGGATTAATAATATTCCTTTAAGTGATTTATCAAAGATTGTGTGAATGGAAATGCAATAGGAATTTATAAGTAGTGTGATAAGTGTTGTTCTTTAAGTATGGTGCAAAATCACATATCAAATTCAATACCATGGAATAGAATATAAAATATTTGGCTTTTCCTAAACTTAGTCGCTAGTCCTCAGAACTATATAACCTTGTCGCGGAGTTCTAAATTTTCATAACTTCACAATTCCCTGACCTGGTTGATGGTTCACTTTGTTGAGTTGCAAGTCTTTCTTGGTCATCTTTCTACTCAATAGGTCAGAGGTTTCGAAAACTTCAAAACTTTAGAGTTTGGTTCTAACTTCTAAGGTTCACTTTGTTGAAGCAAGAATGTAAAAGAGATAAAGAAAACTTATTATTATAACTAATAACACTATGAAGAAATGATCACTCACCCTTTAAGTCTACGTTTTCGGCTTTTGCTAACTTCCGAATGGAGAAGTAGAACCTCAGAACCAAACAAAATGTGTAAGAATAAATGACACTTTCGATTGTATTTATATCAATCCATGATTCCATATTTGGCGAATTCCATGGGATTTTTAAATGGTATATTAAAAATTTGGTGAATCTTTCGTGCTTATACGATTGTATGTTGTAATTTTCAAGGAGAAATGTGTCCTCAAATGTAATTATTTTTCAATGTTATTGGTGAAATAGGTCCTCATGAGCAACTATTTATAAATTTTTATTGGCGAAATGGTTCTTTACAAGCAACTATTTGTAAATTTTAATTGGCGAAATGGGTCCTGATACAATGTTCTTTTAATAGTATTGGCGAATATGTAGGTGTTTTATTAAATGCTTTCAGGATTCTAGGTGAAAATATTAATCGGTCCAATTGAAACACACAATTTGACAATGGCGAATTTGTTGCTTAAATATGCCTCATAAAAAACTCATTGGAGAATGGACATGCATTGGACCTATAGTTCGTAAAATTCAGGTGATTTGGACACCTTGTTGGGTGCAAGAAATTCACCAATTTTGACTTGGCTGATTCCTAGAATTCGCCAATTGGCGAAGATTTTCCACTTTTTTGTGGACCCATGCTCATCTCTCCTTAATGTCCCTCAGTCTCATCAATAATGCAAGTTCATAGTCGTGCTAGCGTGCCGAAGAGACTTTCACAAAGGTCTGCTTGATGTTCACTTGTCTCTTCAATGTCTACATGTCTCTCCGACATTTTTTTCTCACTTGTTCTTACAATGTTAAAGAGACTTCTTCATTTTTCTCACCAACATACTGATGTCTCTTCGATATTACCATTTTCTCAACCCCATTGTTGCCAGTAATTTATCATTTATTTTATAATAATTTCTTGATGTCTGAGAGATGTTTTTTTGTTGCTCGAATGCACAATAATCCCATATTTTAGAGTATCGTTGTGACTGTATCTTGTTGATGAGACATGTTAGATTTTCTATTTGATGCACCCAGATCTCTTCGATATATTGCTCTTCGAGCTGTCAGGGATATAATTGAGGATGTCTCCTCGATATATGAGAGTCTCCTTGATATCTTCATTAGCCTTCTATTGGCTTTGTCAAGGAGACATTAGCACGACTCTCTTCAATATTATACTGTCTCGGTGACATACCTTGTGCTGCTGAGGGAGTGTTCTAAGGGAAGGATTTATTTTACAATGATAATGAAATGCTTTACTTTATGGACTATGCATATGAAGGAATTTTGTGTTTACTATTCAAATATAGTAAAAATAAAGAGTGAGGGGTTTTATGATGGAAATAGAATGAAAAGGATATGTGAAAGCCAAAGTGAAAATTTTAGCTCCAACAAAATCCCCACCAAAAAAAAATTAAAATCTTTACAAGGAACCATGGATCAAAATAAGTAGCTACAACATTATTTTTTGAATCATTAATGGCGATAGATGAGAGCCAGTCCTTTCATTTTCACCTCATGTAGAAATTTGACCCATTACAAGATGTGGGGATTTGACTATGATTAGGATGCAACATGAGAGTTTGGCCCATGTGAGAGATCCTATTGGTATCATGTAGAAAAATGGCCTAAAATGGAGATCCTATATCATACATTAAGAAATCCATCTAAACCAGATGAAGAACTTGGGAGTGAAGGCTCATATGAAAAGAAAAAAAATGCAAAAGGAAGGAAATACCATTCATGGTGGGATGTGGGAAGATGGACTCCATCCACCTACAAAGACTATTCCTAGGCGATTTTTGAAGTTTAAAATTTCACCTGCATGTAAACTATTGACAAATGGAAGTGGACAATTCATATGGAAAAGTTTGTATGGGCTTAATTTTCTCACAAAGCAAAAAAATCTAAGTGAACTATATATATGTACCATCATAAATTTTCACCCTTGACAATTTTACACTAGGTTTAACTCCCCCTCATGTGCCTAGACCCAATTTTATGTAAAATTTTCTTGTTTCATAATAATCTTTGGAAAATTAAAAGTTGAATTGGGATTAAGGAGTTAATATTTATTCACCAATGCTTAAGGACACAAAATAAGTCTAGTATAGGGAGTCCAACACCCTTGTCCAACCTATTTTGCACCTAATTGAAGGAAAATCTAAAGTTATTTGTCAGCTATTGGTTATTAGTTAGCGGGAAATTAAAGAATTTCATATAAAGACAAGTCTTTTTCACCATTTGAAATCCTAGATAAATCATCAGACTATTAAGAGCATATTTGAGCATCCTAAAGAGAATTCAAAAGCAGGATTAAGAGAATTACATTAAAATTATTTCAGTCAAGCATAATGTTAGGAATGCATCATGTTTTCATCTAAGTTTTCCTATGTTTTATGTCTATTTTTTATGAGTTCTAACTCTTGTAGGATTTCAAATGAAGAATAAATTTTATAAGTGATTTCACTAGGTTGTCTTGAGAATGAGACAATGTTTTAGGAGGAAGAATGTTGACAAGATTCTAGTGGTACAAAAAATAACATTATACTTCCATATATGATATTCTCTTATGTGTTAAAGGCCATAATGGTTGACACTAGAGAGTGCAACATTTTATGGAGACACAATACAATAGAGGCCATAGTAGGTACCGCACAAGAGAGTTAGATTCTTAGTATACATATACATAAGGTTATGCATTAACATACATATCATTAGGGTAATTTATAGTCATAAATGAGTTATGAGTCATAGTGTAAATATCTTAAAGAAAGAGGCATAATCATGGGAATATTATACTTATTATGGGAGGAGATAGAGAAAGACACTATGAAGAGGCATAAAGAGGTTAGATAAGAAGAAGAATAAGGGGACATAAAAGCATAAGACAAAGATAGGTGATATATGAGGGATACTCAAAGGAGAGGAATGAGGAAGATGATAATATCATGATAATGAACATATTAAATATTGTATACAAATATATGATCTAATATATAATGGGGTGTATAATATATTAAAACTTGGTTTGAACTCAACTTGTATCTAATTTTTCCCTTTTTATTGCATCACAATAGGGTTTATTATATAGAATAAAGTATAAAACCTTGGATAATGATCTACACTTTTTTGTCAACATATATGAAGTCGGTTATAATTTCTAATGTTCATTGGAAAATTTACAATTATGACAACAATATGGCATTAGAAGTGGAGTATTTGTAAGTGCTTCTTCACTATCGGAGAATGTTGCTTTCATTGTGACCCGAATTCCTCCCACTTCTCTTTTCACAAATTTCTACCTCCTTTAGTGTGTTATACTAGTTGATCTCCACCTCCTCAAGTTATACATCTTCTTAGTGACACAAGTTAGACATCTTCTTAGTGACATGGGATAAGGTCTCCTCCTAGACATCATGACAATTTTGTTTAATGATTAGACTTTTGGATACTTAGTCTATAAAAAGTAACTCCCAAGGAACAATACTTTTACTAAGAGCCAATTCTGAAGGATCAAAACATTCCAAATAGTGGCTAAGAATCCAATCTTAGTAACGAGGTTTTAAAACTTTCTTCTCCTCAAAATGTTATCCATGCCCTTCCTTTTTAAAACAATGGGCTGGAAAGAAAGCAAAGAAAAGAAGCAACGAAAACCGGAATACAATGCAGCAATAGATAAAGACCTAAAATATACAAAGTAAAGCATACTAAGACTAGCAAAATCAAAAGTAAAGATAAAATCCCAAGTTTGGTTTTTGGTGATGCTTCTGTTCATTATATGTTCTAGACCTGTAGCTGCTTTTGCAGCTATTCATTATAGGTTTTTTTATTAGAAAAGAAAATTCTAATTAAAGAAAAGTATAATTAAGATTTCATTGCAGCCCAATAAATGTACTATATAGCAATGACAATGGTCTAGCGATTAAAATACTAAAAAAAATTCTGAGCATTTAGTTTCAAAACGGACGGATACGCTGTTAGTCCCACATTTACTAATATTTTATTAATTCACACTAAATAAGTAGTTTTGTAAACTTTACCGAGCATCTACCAGAGGAAGGAAGGTCTGCATACTGTGGCTTGCCGCATTCTAATGGTTGAGAGGGTTGAGTTTACTCGTCTCTCGAGCCAATTTAACCCTAAACCGGTTCCCATTTGGGAGAAAGTTATTAGAACAAAATCTGTAGGGTGTTTATCCATGACTTTCCCCATCAAATGAAGCCGTGATGCCTAAGGAAGCTGCAGTCTTGCTCAGACGGTTGGTTCGTAGAAGGGTTGGTAGGGGTTGTTATGGTGTAGTGCACTGCGCATGCAACGATTGTCCTCGCCCTCTTATATTCACTTCCTCTTTTGCAGGGAAACCCCCGAAATTCAGGACAACATATATATCATCTATGTTGCTACTCAAAAGATTGAATGTGCATGAAGTCATCTATTTCTCGGCTTCGGTTAAGATGTTATAGAGCCAAATTTAAGTGTATATTGTTTCCATTTGATTTCTAAGGCTGTAAGATTTTTGCATTCAATTATTCATCTTCGTCAATAACTATAAAGTTCTTTGACTATTTTTCTCATTTACTGGTATATATTGGTAAGAGGGGGAGTTAGTTTTGTGTGATACAATTTTTTTATAATGATCTATTAAGGAAATTATTAGGTGTAATTCAAATTTGATGGTTGTATGATTGTATTCAAACTTTTTAATCTTAAAATATTATTATTTTTTAGAAAAATATATAAAATAATAGTAAAATTTTGGATAAGCAATGAGAAATTAAAATGATTATAATATATACATTCTTTGATTCTTTTTATTATAATCATAAACTATTCCAATCAGTGAAGGGCAAGGGGGAACAAATAATAGTCATACAAAAATTACCTGAGAGTGAGATTGACAATTAATAGAAATAAAACACACCTTACACAAATTTAGGAGTCTAATTGGATCATTAAATAATAAACAATAATCATACCAAAATTATAAAATTGAGAATGAATGTATTGATAATCTGAAAGGGTTTCAAAAGTGTCTAGCTCTTTATTGATTTTGACTTGTTGATGCATGATATCAGTATCATTTAACAATGATTTGACACTTAAAATAAGGACTTTGATCATGAATATCCAATTATGAGCACAAAACTTCAATTGTGAGTTGTTTGATGCAAAGACATGACCTTGTCTTCCTTAGTGTGGTCTTGCTTTTTATCAATTTCCTCTTACAGAGTTTTGTTTTTCTATACATGTACTTGTATTTAAGATAGGGTGTGTTGAAAAGTGTAGTGGGTCACATTGTGTGAAAATGGAAAAATGTTGACTTCTTTGGTAGCAATAAATCCCATTTACCAATGACATCTAATCAAAGACACACCATATACTTGAGGATGATGTATGCAATAATGCAAATTTCCTTCTTTTAAGTCTATTTTTTTTATCTATGTTTGATTAGTCTATCATTTGATCACATGTCTAAGTAAGGGATTCAAATTCCTTTCTCATTCATATTGACACCCTCTTAAATCTAGGATTATTTACTCCAAAAAATTATTCTCAAATTCTGTCTTGATATTATTTCTTGGAATCACATAATTTGTGCTAAATTGACTCATGACACATGGATTCTCAATCAGACACTATCCTACTCTATTTTCTTTCTTCTATGTTAGTTATGCACTATTATAAGTCACCAATCATAGATCTTGTGAAGCTATACTTTCACCCTTGTGCTTGATTAGTACGATCGACATTGTTAGTTGCCTATACTTAAAAACTAATTATCATTATAAAAGGTAATTTGCAAGACTTTAATATTTGAACAAATAAGAGACAAGTCTAAAATTTTAATTGTAGATTAAATAGTTCAAAGTCCAAGTTGCATTCCTTATTTATTATAGTTCATAAGACTTTTAATGAAAATATACATTAGTTTGCATAGGTTAGTTTAAGTTGTGAAATAAATATACCATTCAAGTATTATTGAAAATAAAGTAAATTCATATTCAAACCTTTAATCTCCGAAATTAAGATTGTACCTAATTGAAGATCCTTGCAACAAAGAATTGCCATTCTTTATCTAAAGAGATTTGATCAAGCATTAGGATTATCTATAATTTATTTATTTTATAAATCAAAATCAATTTATGTTGATTAGGCCTATAAATCACAAGGTCTGAAAATTTTATCTAATCATTTCTTCAAGTAAAAAATAGTAAATAGTGAGACATTACATTTGAAAATTATTATTCTATGTTATTTATAGTGCTTATTTATTCTTTCACTTACCAATGTAGGATTAGTCTATTTACAATATAATCTTATATATATTTGAAAACTTGATCAAACTCTACAAAGATTAAAATTTAACTAAAATTTCTAGTAGAAGTCTTTAACTACTTTAACAAGCTGAGAACCAAAATTAAACTAGACTAAAAAATGATAAATTGTAAATATGCAAACGTAACACTTTTATACTAATTATTACATAAAGACTAGCCTACTCAAAATCAATCCAAAGCAATTTTTAGCATTAATATCTTTATTATCATTCTTGTTGGTTATTAAGATGGAAAAGAATGAAAAGTTGAGCAATTTAGGAAGTCTGACAGAGTAGGAAGCAAATGGGGTTTACATAGCTCTTGAAATGGTTGTGAACAACAATGACAACAATATTCTGGCCTTCAGAAACTATTGTGTAGGATGCATATTTTTGATGTACCTGAACTATGGGAAGGGCATAGCCATAAGTTTTTTGTGTACTTTTAACTTTCAAGTACGTAAAGGTATGAGAATTTTGTAGTGACTGAGATTGCTAGAAAAACCTTCAATAAAATAGATACCAATTGTAAGATATATAAATTTTTACCCCAAGGGTTTTAGGACCTAGCGCAATAAGCTTTCTATGCTCCACATTCATGGATGCCTTGGAGATCTCAATCCTATGAAGAATGGGGAAAGAGATCTTGCTATAGGGTTGTCCTAGGGTATGTTTAGAGATTAATGTGGGGTTCACCACCAAGCTAGGGCTTGGAAAAATGTATGAAATGTAAGATCTAATGACAAAACCTAGTGATGCATGAAACTTGAATAAATGACCTATAATGCAAATAAATCAAAACAAACTGGAAAAGTATAAATGAGTACCTAGAGACTTGAGAGAGCTTGAGTGGAGGCATGAAATGTTCAATAACCTAAAATTTAGGCCTACTAGGACTCATACGCCATTCTAGGTATATCAGTCATAGATCTAGGTTTCTATGCAAAAACCTTGTTTATGGAAAAAGGGTATCTAAAACTGCCAAAATCTAAAAAATGACCTAAACTAGGAATCATACATTAGGATTGGTGTATGAGTCTAGTTAAGGGTTTTAGAACTTCAAAGTCTGAATCGGGTCTTCAATGTCTACTCTATCCTTCCCAATTGATTTCTGGATTTGAAACCTTGATTTCGGGGTTGTAGGTACTTTTTGTGAAGATGAGAACCTTGTGACAACTTGATGGTGTTCTCCAACCTTGCAACCTAATCTTCAAAGGATCTTCAAGTCTCCAAAGAACCTAGATCTACAATCAAACAAAGAGAGAGAGAGAGAGAGAGAGAGAAATGTTAGGGAATAGGGGTTTTCCTTGGTCAAAACCCTTGTAGGTAATTAAACCAAATGATGAGATAATGAAATGAAGGCATGAAACATGAAAGAAAGAGCATGAATCATGGAAAATGATACCTTGAATGATTCCTTGTAAATTATGTCTTCTAAATATGAAACTCAACATGAAATGACCATGAAGGATGTAGATCTTCATTTTCAAAATAGGTGTAGAACAATGCTTGATCTTAGATCTTCAATGTTACATCATAACTCTTACTTGATTTTTAGCTTTCAACTGAAATCAGGTAACTTAGTGTTTGTTCTTTTGATGTTTTTGTTTAAACATTTTAAAAGACAAACAATAGTCTACACAGTCATCAATATGCATGAAAGGGATTGTCAAAGAAATAGATTACATTTTATTCCAATGTTGCAATTACAACAAATAAGAAAGAGAACCATATGTGTTACAAATGATATCTTTATTGATAATCATGAAAGTGCATATTTTTCTCACACAATTCGTGAGACTAACTTCACTTATTCAATGAAAATAAAGAAAAGAATATACATGAATAATTAAAAAAATATAAATGTGCATATATAAGGAGAGAGCACAGTCATTGCCTGAGAATGATTGGTTCAAGGTGTGTTGTCTTGTACTGCTACTGATCCGAGCTACTTGTCCGTACTAGTTCCTCATTGTTACTAATTCCTACATCTGGCAATAGCAATGATGTCAGAGCAATGCTCTAGGCAATGAAAAGTCTCCAACCTTACATGAACATACACATATGCATGTATAAACTGATCTCTAGATGCATTAAATAAGAAATACATACTTTAGGTGTCTAAGGGAACAATGAAGTCATCAAACACATCCAAAATATGCATTTATTTTTCTAACATGTTTGCTTCATGTGCAGATACAGGACAAGTCTTGTTACTGTTCTAATTCAGCTAATCACAACATGTGGGGTAAATGTGGTTCCCATGAGGGTAGAGCTCAACATGTCGCCATCTGATGTTTTAAGAGGGATAAGAAATTAAGCAACTTGATCAAAGATATACATGCCATTAATGCATTAAATCAATATGGAATCACACTAGTTGGTCAAATTTCATTATCAAATTCAAATGATGCAACATAGAATTTGAGCTGTCAAAATTCCATACTTCATCTTTTCATAATGAATCATGCCATATGACTTCCATCATGTCAAAATAAAGGTACATTTTGTTGGACATGTCTTTCAATCATCTTAAGTGGATCCATGATCCATTTTATTAAAATAAGTAAGTCATTTTAGAGATGCATCAAGTTCAATTATAGATGGATCAAGTTCAATTATTCATCTCTTAAATAATGAAGGATAAATCAAGGCATGCCTGAAGCCATCATGAAGCATATGGGGCATCAAGAAGGAATAATCCAAGGTAATTTCAAGTTCCTCTCACCTTAACCCTATTGGACAACCACACATCACATAGGATGGTGAGCTTTCAGGTCACCAACATAGGTGACATGTTTTTGCCCACTAGGATCAAAGTGAGGAGATAGTGTATATGTGTTGCACATGATCAAAAGGTAAACAATTATTGTGGAAACCATGAAGATTGGGGCACAATTAGGAAAGAAAAAAATCATGATTCATCTCATAGAGGGACAACAACAATGAAAAGATATCAATAGTTGGAGGCAAGAATCTATGAGCAATAATAACCTTGTGTGACCGGAGGCAATGATAAAGAGTAGTGAAAGGACATGGTGAAAGAGACAACAAATCTAGATGAGTCAAAGGAAGTATACACTACCCGTGAAAATAATACAATCATGTTACAAGATGACAAGGTCCAAAAAAGAAATGTATTTCAAAATGCAACACCAATGAAGCTAACAAAGCTCAAACAACATGATCCACCTTTCACCTTCGATGGAGACTAACTTAGAAAAGTTATCAAAGTGAAGATGAGTCATTTACTTCAAGCACCATTATGTGAGATTATGAAATCAAACATAATCTGGTTGTGGAGACACCTAGGAAAGCATTGGAGTGTTATGTGTGTTCATCACCTTGAGACATATGTGTTTGTCATATAAGGAGGGTTTCTCATTTTGAACACAAATGTCCACATTGTTTTTGAAACAGGAAAAAATGGGTTTTACAGGGACCTAAAACCACAAAGTTTACAGAAAAAGAGAAAAAATGTCAAAGAACCTAGAAATAGAGAGGCTATAGAAAGGACACAAATGTCCACAATGTTACAAGAGATGAGGGGGAGAGTTTTATGAGTGTGCAATGATCATGATAATCCCCTAGTCATCAAAATCAAATAAGGATACTCATCTCATGTTAAGGGAAATACTATGAAGCATAAAGAATAGTTAGGCCTTGAGGGTTCATGATCCTAGAAGAGTAATGACACTGTGTGGTTCAAGCAAATAACCAATGACCCAAAAGCTAGTATTCTGTGAGGAAATACAAAATAAACTCAAAACCATGGACACAAAAACTTGTCATAAGCATTGCAATATGTTCTCAAGTCACTGGAAAGAGAAGACCAGGACAAGTCACTAAAGCCACCTAATTGGATGAAACAAAGTGACAAAATATAAAGGGGCATCATTGTCTTCTATGGAGAAACAAAGTACATTCAATAGGCACAAAAGAATTGCAAGCGAATAGTATACCTGATCAGATTGCCATAGCAATGCATAGTTGAAGCTCTTACTTAGGTATGGAGTGCACCAAATGGGGCAACCAAGTGACAAATGTGATTGATAACATTATAACAAGAAAAATTAGCTTGATAAAGAAACCACTCCATGAATGTTAAAATGCAAGTGAATACATGAAGATGAAGCATGGAATTAATGCTAAAAGGAGTTTCTTCCAAATAGGCCAAGGAAATTTTTTCACAATGTCAAAGGAAGTAAATGGAGGCTACAACAACCATCACTGTTAACTTATTTGGTGGAGACCAAGATGAGTAATGGTCCTCATTCATGCATTGAAGGACCAAAATGACAAAATAGAGTGGCAGGCCTTGTAAGAACATCAATCCTCAAAAGAGAGATTCAAAATAATTTGAAAACAATGATGTCTAGGGCCTAGTGAGCGTTCTTGATCAAAATTATCCTAATGCAAACCCTAATTGTGATGTAGGGGAGATGGATTATCTTTCAGATAATAACAAGAATGCAAAAAATAAAAACAAGAATTGCTTTCATGATTCTCAAGAATTGCAGAATGGAAAAGAAATGTATCTTTTAATTTATACACATACTGTACATTGGCATTGAATCATACAATTTTTTTGTTCTACAGAAAGGTAACAAATGTTTGAAAAATAAATTGCAAAAACTTGCTAAAAAATGAAAAAACCCAGTTTTCTTTACAACCATGGTCAAAAGTTACAAGTTTTCTTCAAAAGCACGAAACCCACTTAGGGTTTTTACAGAAATTGTAAGCTTTGTACATTGTGAAGAAACCCACTTAGGGTTTACAAAAATTGGTTGAGGAAGAAATTAAATGTAGTGCCATTTTGAACGGCTATCATGGGTTTTTAAAATTCAAAAATCAAAGGAGAATTGCATGGGGTTTTCTTTTTTCAGAAAGAACACACAAATCAAAACCCTATGTCATTTTCTTGGCTGTGGCCATAAATTGCAAAGCCTTTTACAAAATGAAGAAACCCATATAGGGTTTACAAAAAATTACAAACACAGAGCCTTTCAAAAAGCTTTCATGAAGTTTTTTAAAAAGCAAGATCAAGAATATGATGCCATATTTCACTATGCTACAACCGTTGCCAGAAGTTGTCATTTGTCTACAAAACGAAGAACCCATATGGGTTATTTTATTATAGATTGCAAATATAGTGCCATTCAAAAGCTATCATGGAGTTTAAATAAATCACAAGGAAGAAAAACCCTACTCTATTCTCATCCGCGACAAAGAATGGTAATTTTTTTCTCACAGAAACAAAAAAAAAATGTTGGGGCTTTCTTCATTTCATTCTCAAATGTTTCTTTATATTCAAGATTGGAGGCTCCAAGGAGCTCTTTTTACTAAAACAAAAAATGATGCGGGTCCGATGAAAGCTTACCTGAGCTCGAATGGCTCATTTATTTTTCATTAAAATGTGCAGAGCTTTTCACTATTGAGAAGCCTTCATTTGAGCTTGATTTAATATTCGATCATGGCGGCTGTTTGATGGAGGACAAAGACAGAAGATAAAAATGGCACCCAAGATGATTTGAAAATGCTACAGGCCGCAACAAAAATACATGAAATGGCCTCCAAAAAAGGTGAAAAACACAGATTTTGTGCCAAAATCACAATTTACCTATGATTCCATGCATTTCTCATCAAAAAAATTCCAAGAAACTAGTCAAAAAGCACATTTTATATGCACACTTCAAACCCTATGGTGGCAACATGTCTCTTTCCAGAATGCTCAATGGTGAAAAATAATGCTTTTTCCAAATTATTTTCCATCTTTTGTTGTTTAGGGTTAAAAACCTATCTTGGGAATGGTCGATGGGAATATTTTCTCGTTCATTTAAAAAAATGAAAACACATTAAAATCTAGTGGGGACAGAATGGTGGGATTTTAGACTTAGGAAAACTTTTTCTTTATGCCTTTTGAAAACTTGATGCCTTGTGTCAAAATTGCTAAGTCCTTCAAAATGAAACATGTGAAATGTGCCAAGTGTGAGTTATTCCTTTGACCTTTGAAACATCTAAGGTCATATGATGCTTTCAAAACTTTTTGAATGTGCCTTCCAAGATGTGTGGAGTCTCTGATGCCCACATAGGATGAAATTGGGCCTTCGTTTTTCATTGGAAAATCAGAGAAGTTCACCAAGTGTGTGGCCTTGAAGTGTAGAATGACGTTAGGCGTAAATGATCAAATTCTTTGGAGTTTTATTTTGTTTAATGCTTTTGGTAGCATTTTGATATTGCATTATATTTTGGAATTTTATTTCAAAGTGTAAAAACATCATTTAAGTGAATTACAAATCACTTTGATGTTATTCATATGCAAATGTAATGTAATTTAATATTGATTGTGGGGAATTTTTTGCATTCTATTTTGGAATGTAAAGTGATTTGCTTAAGTGATGGATTATAAATCACTTATGCAAATTATTTTGTTATAATGCAAATCAGTGCTTTGTGTTTTCAAAACACACATATTGCATGGGTCAAGGCTAGGAGACAAAATGATGACTTGCAGACATGAGGAGAATGTGTGAGTGGTGCATTTGACTATTTTGGAGAGACATGCTATTTTGGGGGCTATTTTGTGACACTTTTGGAATGACTATGGTATTGGCTTGACCTTGGACTATTTGGAGTGATTTTAGAAGGTTCTTTTTGGCCTCATTGCTGCATCTGACTAGAACATTCTAGATGGACATGTGTGAGGGTATTTGATGGGTTTTTCTTAAGTAACCTCATTTTGGAATTTTAGAGGGAGTTCTTTCTTTCCAATAGAGTGATAGGTTTAGCTTTTGGAGTTGTTTTTCAGCATGGAGTAGTATTGTAACTCAAATGGACTTGTTATACAGTGAGAAAATTTGCATCAATAAAATATAGAGCATTTTACCTTCTCATTTCATGTTTCATAGTATGATGTTAGTGATTGATCAATTTGTTTTGTGAAATTTATTTTCCCTTGCAAAATTGTATCATGTTTAGGCATCTTTTTAGCAAAAAATGCATGTTAATCTAGGTTATAAGTTGGGTTAGTGAATAGTGTTGTTAGTTGTGAGACCTTTGTGAGACCTTTTGTTTCCTTCTAAAAGTCCTGTTTAGAAACCTTCTTATAATTTTTTTATGTGAAATGCATGTAAAAATGAGTTGTGTAAACAAAGTTTTATGATATTGATTTGAATGTGATAGGCTATTATCACCTATCCTAGTTGGTTTTTGGTGTATCAGCTTAGGCATCTTCAATTTATGTTCATGATTTTATGTATTTATTACCCTTCACCTCATAAATCAGTAGTTAGGTGGCATCAAAAGGAGAGCCAACCCATAATCTAGAGGTCTACTTTTGAATAGGACACCCACAACCTGAAAGCAGTCCCATGTTACATCCAAACCTATCGAGTTCATTCATAACATGGCATTAGGGGTGCAAATTTGGATCACTAAAAATTTTGGTACGCTTGGTGGGACACTTCTAATCATTTTGGATTAGAAAAATACATCTGTTTGTTGGTTTTGATATGCAACCAACAATTTTCCAGCTTTTAGGAGGTCACACAAGAATATTTGGCGACTCTAAGTGTGGAAATTGACAGCAGACCAGTGTTGTAGCAACACATGAAAAAGATTCAGACAAGGGTAAATTTTATCCCATTTGATTATTTGCAACTTTCACCACCTTGAAGGAGAGGCAGGCCAACAAAGAAAGTTGTTGTTTCATCAAGAAAGACAACTTCAACTCCACCTGTAGTGAGAGTTTTAAGCCCTATAAGGTAGCAAAAATTGGTGCCAAATATGGTTGTTCTGAGAAATCATGTTTTTTCACCTTTAATGGAGGCAACCCACTTCAATTGGCTCAACATGATGACATTTCCATGGCTGCTTTTAAAAGTGTGCCATATTTTTCAGGTGAAGATCAAACCACAGCGGTTGAACACATTAAGGATATTTCAAATCTATGTTCGGTACATCACATAACTCAAGAAAATGTTTCTTTGAGGCTGCTAGTAGCATCATTCAGAGGTAAAGCACTCCAATGGTTCAAGAGTTGAGTAGTTAATTCCATTAGAATGTGGATGTATTAGGAGAGGTATTATGCAAGAAATTTGAGGACAAGTATGAATTCTGGAGCCCACAAGGCCTCTAGTTGAGTATACATTTCTTTATTTTTTGAGGGCCTTTGTTTTAATACAATCTATGGGTGGAAATACCTTACCAATAGCTTATGATATAGTTGTAAGGGAAAAAACAACCTCATACAAGCTAGAAGAATTTCCCCTAGGCCTCCTATGCCTTTTTCCCCTGATATACAACCTCCTACAACTTTTCCAACACCTCAAATAGCCCCTTTACCAGCTGTTGTTAGTGAAGAAGTTGTTGTCCAAGGACCATCTCAAAAGTTACAAGAGATAAAAATTAGCCAAAAAAAGATTGAGAATCTACTTCAGACTTTTGGAAATGAGCTGATAAGCATTAAAAAGTAGTAGTTTCAAGGTTTCAAGCCTTGGCAGCCTCAAAATCAAGGTCATAGTTAGACATTTCAAACTAACAAGCAGGCATATCAAGGAAACTTTCAATGTGCAAGCAAAAATCTGAATCCAAGGCCTTTTTAGCTATATAATCCAGTTCCAATCAGTGCAACCAAAGATATGGTACCTGTTCAAAACAACCTTGCAACAAAATATGAGTGGTGTTATCCTTGCAACCAGGCCCATAATCAAACTACATGTTTGAATGGTGTCATCAATAAAGTATTGATAGTTCAAAATGTATTGGGTCTACAAGATGTGCCTAATGGTGAATCATCCCAACAATAGGAGCTCCCTGCAAGTGACACAACTCTCCTGAATTGGTAAGGATAGGAGTTTTTTGGAGTAAACAATAATAACTCTCCAATAGTAGCCAATACTCGAGCCAAAAAGAGAGCTTTCAAGATTAGACACGCAAAAAATAAAAACAAAGAGGTTGTTGGAACTTCCAATCCTCAAGTAACACACATTTTGTAAAGAAATTCATAAGGCACCAGTGGTGGACAGCTTGGGAGACAACCCCAACCAGCCCACTTGCAGATAGACCCTGTTGTTACAAGGATCCATCAAAAGGTAAAGACTACCACACCCTTCAACATTATTGAATCCATGAAAAATATGGATATGAATATGTCAATGTGGGATTGCTTATCTATCCCTGGTCAAAAAGACTTGTTACAATCTGCCTTAGTTGATTTTAGTGTTTCAAATGATGTGCCAAAAGGGAAAGTCAAGGATGTCTTGAAAAATACACCTCAAGAAAACAGTAAAAAACCAAGTAAGGATGTCAAACCACCCCCATTTTACATGTCCTTGATAATAGGAGATAGTTAGTTCACAATTGCATTGTCAATTTAGGGGTAAGTAGTTTTGTCATGCCCAAACAAATTATTGATAAGTTAGGACTGAAATATCAACCTCTTGAGAAAGGAGTTGTGGGTATGTGCAAGATCATGATGGGCCAAAAAGTGGAGATATGATGGGTATGTGTAGGGTATGTGGCTGACAATTGGGCATGTCCAGGATCATCATGGAAAAAACAGGCCCTTAAGTGGCAAAATTTTTAGAAAAATAAAAGTTAGGCAACTTGACATAAAAATTTGAATAAGTTATCTATATTATTTAAAAAAATTGTAAGAATAGAATCTATAGAAAATTGAATGTAGTTTCTAAACTACTAGCTTTATTTTTTTAAATCTATTTGGTGAAAATTTGAAATTTCAATGCAATAGTACTTAAATTTCAGGGAAAAAATAAGAAGTAGGTGTCTGTTTGACCGCCCTAACAACAATAAAATGATAATATTTTTTTATAATATTTTAGATATAGGTACAAAGGACTCATATCCCAATGTGATGCATATTTTTTTGTAATTTTTTTCAAAGTAAATAATTAATTATGAATTTTTTATTACAAATTTTATAAAAAATAAAAACTCATATGTGTGACCACCTTAACTTGGTCAAAACTTCATGAAATTTAATTTTTCTTTATTTAATCCTATATTATGCGAAGCATAGAATGTGACACATGTTTCAGATTCAAAAAATGTGTTACCGTTTGAAAGCTATAGATGTTTTTCAATAAACCTATCAAGGACTTTAGTCGTAATTCAAATAGAAAATAAATAATAATTATTTATTCAATTCAAAATAAAACATAATTTATATTGGTGGAAAGCTAAGAATCTCCTTTAAAAACCCTTTTCATTTCATCAATTTTGGGTTAAAAAAAGTTGTCAGCCACATGCCCTATATATACCCATCATATTGCCACTTTTTGGCCCATCATGATCCTATACATACCCGACTTTCTTTTACCCAAAATTGATGAAACGAAAAGGGTTTTTAAAGGAGATTCTAAGCTTTCCAACAATATAAATTATGCTTTACTTTGAATTTAATAAAGAATTATTATTCATTTCCTATTTGAATTACAACTAAAAAATATTTATAGCTTTCAAATGGTATCACATTTTTAAATCCAAAACATGCATCACATTCTATGCTTTGCATACTATATGATTAAAAATAAAAAAAATTGAATTTCATGAAGTTTTGAGCAAGTTAAGGTGCTCAAATATACGAGTTTTTATATTTTTTAAAAGTTGTAATAAAAAAATCATAATTAATTATTTACTTGGAAAAAAATTAGAAAAAATATGTATCACATCCAAACATGAGTCCTCTACGTATATCTAAAATATTATAAAAAAATATTATTATTTTATTGTGTTAGTGGTCAGATAGACACCTACTTCTTATTTTTTCCCTAAAATTTAAGTACTACTACATTGAAATTTCAAATTTTTACCAAATAGATTTAAAACCTAGTAGTTTAGAAACTACATTCAATTTTGTACGTATTCTATTCTCACATATTTTTGAAATAATATAGATAACTTATTCAAATTTTTATGACAAGTTGACTAACTCTGATTTTTTTGAATTTTTTGCCACTTAAGGGCCTATTTTTCCATGATGATCCTGCACATACCCTTGTCCAACTTGATGGGATAACCATTAACACCATATGTGTTATCAAAGGTTTAAGCCTTACCTTACATGCCTACCCCAATTTTTCCATTCCCCAAGACATTTCAATCATTGACTTACTACTTCATTTTTCTTTGTGTTTGTCAAGAGACTTTACTACCAAGATAGGAGGTTATTTGTCACCAGATTGGTCCCACATGGTATTCAAAATGAGATATGGGACTAAAGTGGTCATCAAATCTAAGTTACTTGATAAAGATCACATTGAACCATATGTGCCAAGTGTTGTTAACACTAATTGTGCTATTTTTGATGATAATGAACTTGTTGTTGCTCAAGAACTACAAGCATAAAGCAAACTAGACATACTTTTAAATGAATGGGCAATAGAAAATATCATTGACAACCCAAATGATAACATTGAGGAAGTAGGTTTGGGTATCTATATACTACATGAACCTGATTCAGTGATCCCAAACCTCGAAAAGGAGGTGGAACATTAGTTAGAACAATAAGGTGAAGTGTGGAAGATGTTCTAGGTATGTATAGGATCATGATGGGCCAAAAAAGTTGCGATATGATGGGTATGTGGCTTGCAACTTTTTTTAACCCACAATTGATGAAACAAAAAGGGTTTTTAAAGGAGATTCTAAGCTTTCCACCAATATGAATTATTATTTATTTTGAATTTAATAAATAATTATTATTCATTTTCTATTTGAATTACGATTAAAGTCTTGATTGATAGGCTGATTGAAAAATATCTATAGCTTTCAAACGGTATCACAGTTTTTGAATTTGAAACATGCATTACATTCTACACTTCACATACTATAGGATTAAAAAAAAAATGAATTTCATGAAGTTTTGACCAAGTTAAGGTGGTTAGACATATGAGTTTTAATATTTTTTAAAAGTTGTAATAAAAAATTCAAAATTAATTATTTACTTGGAAAAAAATTACAAAAAATATGTATCACGTCAGGACATGAGTCCTCTACTTATATATAAAATATTATAAAAAAATATTATCATTTTATTCTAGTTAGGGTGGTTAGATAGACACCTACTTATTTTTTCCCTGAAATTTAAGTAAGTTACTGCATTGAAATTTCAAATTTTTACCAAGTAGATTTAAAAAAAAAAAACCTAGTAGTTTAGAAACTACATTCAATTTGCTACAGATTCTATTCTTACATATTTTTGAAATAATATAGATAACTTATTCAATTTTTTACGTCAAGTTACCTAACTCTGGTTTTTCTGAATTTTTTTCCACTTAAGGGCCTGATTTTTCCATGATGATCCTACACATACCCTTCTTTGATGGTTCTCAAAGCAAGAATGGTGTTGGTGGGTGTGCAATGCTTGTGTCCCCACAAGGTAAAAAATATTACTCAACTTTAAGATTTTCTTTCTCTTGTACTAACAACACTACTAAATATGAAGGCCTAGTTCAAGTCTTAGAATGGGCACAAAAAAGAGGGAATGGTTGCTTGCAAGTTTATGGTGACAGTTAATTAATCATCAATCAGGTGAGAGGTCTACATATTACTAAGAATGATGTCTTAAAATCCTACAAATATGGGGTGTGGGATATGATAGAAGAGTTTGATGCTTTCAATTTGGTTTCTATTCCTAGGGATCAAAATAGGCATGTTGATAGATTGGATGCAATAGGTACTCAAGTTGATATTCCAAGTGAAATTAGGAAAGAAAAATTGCAGCCATATGTTAAAATTGTTATCAGACGTTCTATTCTAGATAATAACGTTCATTGGAAAGTTTTTGAGAGTGATGAATAGGTCTTGAGATTTATGCTGCAAGAAGATGAATTTGCAACAGTGAACCAAGAGAAGATCAAGCAAAAATATGATGATTAGATCATCTAATTGAAGTCTAACAAACTGCCCAAGGATCTAGTCTCCTTGGAATCCATTTTTAGCATGGATGACTAGCTAAAAAAGAATAATACCAACATGTAGGTCAAAGAAGAACATTATGAGGAGCTTGAAATTTTTAAAGGTAAGCTCCTTAGAGTTGGTAAAATCTATTCACATGTAGATAGGCAAGATTTCATTGCTCTCTGTCAAGAGGTTCGAGATGTATTTGTATGAGAATATTATGATTTAAAGTGTTTTGATCCCCAAATTTCCCAACATACCATAGAGCTTGAGCCAAAATCAAACCTGTTAGGCAGAAACAAAGGCCTTTAAACCCCAAACTTGAGCCTCTTATGGTCAAAGAGTTGACCAAATTGATAGAGGGAGACATCATTTTACCAATTAAACATAACTCATGGGTCTCTAACCTTGTCCCAGTTAGAAAGAAAAATGGTGAGATTAGATTGTGTGTTGATTTTAGAGACCTCAATAGAGCCTCATTAAAGGATCATTATCTGCTGCCCTTAATGGAGCAGATTCTACACATTTTAGCTAGTTCAAAAAGATTCTCATTACTTGACAGTTATTCAAGTTATAACCAAGTCTTATTCAAAGAGGAAGATTAGTACAAGACTTCCTTCACCACAAAATGGGGCACCATGGCTTATAAAAGGATGCCATTTGGAATGTCCAATGCTAGTGCCATGTTTCAGAGGGCAAAGGACATGGCATTTCAAGGTTTGATTCATAAACTTGTACCGATTTACCTTAATGATGTAACAATATTTTAAAAGAAGGTTGATGAACACCTTGCACATCTAAATCAAGTATTTGAGAGGTGTAGGAAGAATGGTATATCCCTGAACCCCAAAAAATGTATCTTTGTTGTCCATGAAGGAAATATTTTAGGACATATTGTGTCAAAACAAGGGATCACCATTGATCTAGAAAGAGTAAGTTCCATTTTGGATCTACCTTTACCCAACCATAAAAAAGGGCTACAAAGTTTTCTTGGTAGAATTAATTTTTTTAGAAGATTTATTCCTGATATTGCAAATCTTTTGAAACCACTAACTGCCATGTTGAAAAAGAATGATATAGTTTCAGCTGGACCAAAGAGGCCAAGCACAGTTTTGAAGTCATAAAGGAGGCCTTATCATAAAATCCTACTTTGGTAAACTCAAACTTCTTAAAATATTTTATTTTATATGCTTTTGGAAGCATTGATATCATTTCTACAATGCTGGTACAACAAAATGATGTTGGCTTGGAATAACCAATTGCTTTTTTTAGTCAACATGTAGAAGAGTATGAAAAAATATATAATTTTGTAGAGAAACATGTGATTGCTTCCATTAGAAGCTTGAAAAAACCTTTGATTTCTAACAACAAAGTGCATTTAATGGTTGCTCACCTTAGTGTGAAGGGATTCTTGTTAAGCAGGGACCTGAACAAAAAGAGGGGTCAAACCACAATAGTGGTTTACAAATTTTATGAGGAAGGAAATTTCATTTTTCTTCCTTTCCCCAAACTCAACGGGTTCTGTCGAACTCAATGGTTCAGCCGACCAACCTTTTATGTTTGACTAAACCCCCAAAACATAAACAATTTTTTTTTTTAAGGGGTTCATTCGAACATAGGTTCGACCAAACCCCCTCAAATAAGACAAAAAAAAGAACTTGTCACTGTCATTTTTTGCTTTTTTCTACTTTCCCTGTGCTCTATGTGTGCGGCGAATGACAAACGTTAACAACAAACAACAAAAAAACTCGGCTTCATCTCTCTGGCGAATGGAAAATTCGACTTCATCTCTCCATAGTTCATCAACCCAACTTACATATCTCACCAGGTTTGTCAAATTTGAATTTCATAGACTTCAAAATGCGTTTGTTTGTTAAATTTCTAAACCCTAAATGCAAAATTTTTCAATTTTTTTGAATTGAAACTGCATTTGTTTGATAGTTTCTAAAGCCTTTTCAACATACACTATTTCTATGATACATTTCTACTCTGTCAAAAAATTAACATGCCCTGTCTATGCTTCCACATTTTGCATACATTTCTACTAGGGCACCTCCAATTTATTTGAGGCATTATATCAAACAGTTCATTAACAAATTTATTTGAGGCATTATATCAAAAAATTCATGGTAATTTTTGATGGAGTATGATAGAAATAGTGTTTCCATTGTATGCACCCTATATCAAACAATTCATTAACAAATTTATTTGAGACATTATATCAAATAGTTCATGGTAATTTTTGATGGAGTATGATAGAAATAGTGTCTCCAATGTATGCACCATATATCAAACAGTTCATTAACAAATTTATTTGAGGCATTATATCACACAATTCATTAACAAATTTATTTGAGAAATTATATCAAATAGTTCATGATATAAAGTTTAGGGTGCACACAATGGAAACTTGGATAAAATTCTTCATATTTTTCCCTTGAGTCTGATGACATTACTCCAAAAATGGTTGGTGAACTAAATGTATGAATCGAAGAAGAAATTTATAGGAAAGAAACTAGATTGTTTGAATGAAATGTGTAATAAAATAGTTCTATTAGGATTAGAAGGAATGAAGGTATTATTAAATTTTCTAGTATTAGGAAAATATAAAAATATGTCCACTTTACTATATATATATATATATATTTAAAACTATTCTTCATATATCCATGTTAAAACTATTAAAAATTAAATTACATAAATCAATTTTAAATTTGTACAAAGAAATAAATGACTTTGACTAAGAGAGAATATTTAAAAGATAACTATCCTCTTTGCAAATCCAATTTTATTTGAGATATTTATGGACAAAAAATATGGATGAGCATGAGGTAAGTAAGAAAGAATAACCTTAATTTATATCTTCCCTCATCAAATAATTTCATGTTTAAAGAGTTTCTTAAGGCATATCCAATTATGAAAAACTATTATATACTTGTTATAACTATATTAAAGTATATCATGAATAAATTGAAAGGATAAAGAGTAAATCACTAAAAACACATACATAAATCATATAAGTAAATTGATTAATATAAGGAGATTCAAGTGGTTGGATAATTTTTTCCAAGGAGTGGAAGAGGTTAAGAAGGAACCATCAAATAAATATAATATTTTAAATACTTTAAAAGAAAAATACATTTCTCCCTACTCTAAATTCAAATGGTATTCCTTCTAAGATGATAATAATTGAAAAAGAAGAAAATAATCATTATGAAGATCAAGTACCATTGATAAGTTTTAGGAGATCAAATAAAATATTCAACAACAAAATAAAAAAAGAGATAATAGTTAATGCTAAAGAAACAACTACAACAAAGCTACTATGTTAATAAATTCTCCTCTTATGTAGTCTTCATTTCCCTATATATTGTGGCCTCCTTGTACAAATTAGCTATTGATCACCATAGTGAAACAAATTTAACATTTTGAAATGGTTAAACATTATTATTATTTTTATTTGTATAAGTATAATTATTATGGGTTCATTTCTCATCTCCTACTCTTCCTAATAAGGTTCTATTTTACAAGCCTCATATAAATGTTAGTGTTCTAACTTCTTAAAATTGAATATTGTCAACTTAATCTCATTAGACAATGCTCCCCTAGTATTAATGGGGCCAAATTTTTATCTATCAAGCTCGGCTATGTTTACATTGAATAAGAATTTGATACCTTTATCCCGAAACTTGAACTAAGATATCTTGGCTCTAATTTTAGTCCTTTTATCTAAAAATTATTGATGAAATATTCATTCGTGTTTAGCTTTAATCATTTATTATTGCAATTAATTATTACAAGGAGATTCTTGAAGCTTGTATTCCATCCCCACCATTTTTATTCTAAATATTTGACATTTTCTTTCAACTTAACTTCTAAATTTTATCCTTAATGCCATACATATTTTTCTAGGATAACACATATTCATTATATTTCACTAAATGTGTTCAAGCATAGAAGAAAAACCTTCAATATATATTTAAGATAACTTTGATACCATGAAGATAATCCCACCTTTCATTGCATTAATATCAACTTCATTAACTAACTCTTCCTCTTTACATGCCTTTCAATTAGGGTATCCTCTAGTAAAAATAGAAACATTAATAGTGTGGTTATCAAAGAGTGTCTAGGGATGCACACATCACTATTATTAATAAATTATAAGATTGTAAGAAATGTTTATGGAAGAAATAACTATCTAATAGAGAATATAATGTATTAGTACATATCTAACTATTACATATTTTAAATAAATCCCTTTTAAAATCTATCTTATTTCCATTTAATGGGTCAACTAGGTTCAAAATTATTTTCATCTTATTCCCCAAAAATTCATCACCTTTACAACAAAACTTGATTTCATCTAATTTATCTTATTTATTCTCAAATCATATTAAAATCACCACCTTAAACTCTAAGAAATATTTGGTAACTTATTTATTTTATCTTCATTTAGAAAGGGGTGTGAAGGGGATTTAGAACCTTTTAAAGTTTCTTTCAAAATAACTAGGAAGATTTTATTCATTGCCTTTCTTGTTGCTTTTAGGATTAGTGTTATGAATTTTGTGCCTTCATTCTTAAAAATTCTTATATCAACTCATTTAGCATTTCCATGATCTTTTTATATGGGAAAGGTCAACATACAATGAGGTAGACACTTTCCATTTTTTTTATTCCTTAATTAGGTCTTTCTAGGGAAACTTTTAGTCTTTTCGAACACCTTACAAAAATAATGTGACTACCATTTGAGGCCTTGTAGGGAATTAGTTTTGAGTAGTATATATATGCTTTGGGAGCCTAATAAAGGATTATTATGATTATTTTATATATTTGAACCCATACTATTAGGTTCCAACTATCTTCTTTCCTCACATTTTTACCTTAATATTTTTCTTTGAGGGATCCAATATAGGTGGAGGTGTTATTTATTACTTTGAGAATATAAAGGGTAAGTTATTATTATAGAATATCATGTTAGGTCATTAGGTCATTTATATCATGGATTAAGGGGATTTTTAAGAGAATGGTTTAAGGGGATTAAATTTACCTAGAAATTTACCTTTTTGTGTATCTTTTAAGTTTATTTTTTAGTATGTACATGTATTAAAATTACATAGTTAGATTTTAATTTTTGAAATTTGTACATGCTCAATTTGAATGATGTACATGTGTATGTATCCTAATTTTTATTTTAAATAATCATACATTTAATTTAAATATTTCTTGTAATTTCTCAACATGTATAATATCTAGTTTTTAATATGTTTATTTATAATTTAAACATAGATTCTTGAAAGTTAATTTTGTACTTGTTCGTATATTTATATATATGTAGGTTCACCTTTATATCATGGATGAGTTTGATGTCAAGGATTTGATCAATCCCCCACATCCACCCCCTCCACCTCCACCCCCTCCACCTCAAAACCCCCCACCTCCACACCCAAGATCTGATGAGGCTTGCTTGCAAGCTCGGATCAATGACAATCTAAGATCCATTGAAGAAAAAATTAATAAAATTTGAAACAAAGCATTTATGCCACCTCACCTAATGCATTTTGCATCTTCGATGCAAAAAAATGTAGATGTTGTTAGGTCTTTGAACCAAATCCTAAGGTAAACAAGGCTCCATCTCATCCTTATGCATTTTGTTCAACCTTTCCTTCCTCTAAAATTCCTAAACCTATAAAATACATAGCTATCTACACATGACAACATGGTGAAAACACAAGAAAATCCTATAGCATGACATGTTGAACCCAAATAACCAAATTCAAAAATAATTTAATCTATAAGTATAAATAATTTGATGGTAGAAAATTTATACATATACAAATATGATAAATGTGTGATTATTTTTCTTTCCACTCTATAAATTTTTGATGTGCTTGGTTATATAGTTGAGATGATTCACTCATAATGTAATGATAAAAATTTAGTATATATGAAAGAAATATTTTTGAGACATCAAACTACCATTCTACATAACTCTCACATGGAAATAAGAATATTATTTTATTTTAACTAAAGAAATTGTGTGTACTCTATCTTGAAAATTACTACTTAATTTTGAATTATATACTTATAATTTAAAATAAGAGCATCCTTTGTAACATGGAATAGATAGGTTAATTTTAATGAAATAAAATATGTTTTTATATTAAGAAAAATTACAAATATATGGAACTCATACATTGAGAAATTGACTAAGATGTAACTCTATATGAGAATTAAGATGCTCGAATAATTTATATACCTTCTTTCAATAATTAACATTAGAAATTAATACTTGGCTCATATTGTATACCCACCTCCCAATGGCCTCTTGGAATGGATGCATTTATATGGAGAAGGATTTCAAAAGGCTCATGGTACTTGTGGACCCCTCAAAGGCGTGATATATAACACATGAACTTTATTTATGAAATTTGGTCTTTAGGTGTTGGCTTCTAGTATGAATGTTATCTATAAGGTGGAATTCTTAGTCGAGACTCTCAATCTTCCATTGTTGGTTTCTAGTGTGATTATACAATATGCTCACCAAATTGTATTAATTTCTAATGTTAATTATTCAAAGAAGGTTTTGTTTCATAAGAAGAGACCTATGTTCACATATTCCAAGGCATGTTATTATCCACAATGCATGAAACTTCTTCACATCTCTACCAAGTTCTAAACAGATATAGATCTGCCATTTCCATGGAGGAGATTGATGATTTAAAAAGAAAATATCATGCCATTTATTTCTTAAGAAGTCATGTTTGCATTCATTATTTGCAACTTCCATCTTCATCCAAAAAGAAATTATGTTATCTTTATGTGCCTGATATTAACAAATCAAAACCTTCATTTGAGCATGATTGCCAACACAAAGGTAAATGAGTGGAAACAAAAGAAAGCTCGATTAATGGCTTTCAGCATGTTGCTGGAAAATCTGCATATTTTTGAAAGTGGCTTCCTAGCTTATCAGTCTTATGTTTAGTCAGGTTTTGTAATCTCCATTGTGTTATGTACTCGAGTCATGGGTATATCTAGTATGATGTCTTCTTTTGGGTATTTTGGGTACATAAGAGAATGTGCATATGTACTGATGTATTCAACAAATGTGCTTTTGTAACATTGTAATCAAACAATTGGTCATTTCTATTAGGACCTCACTGGTCTTTTTGATATTTTGTAAAATTTGTTACTTGGACTACAACTGGGGATTTTCTTGTTGGTTCTTTCCCACTAGTATGTCCGCCTGAACCAGCTATTTGTAAAATATTATATATAAATAAAATTATAGGTGGTCTCCCACTTTTTCTTAAAACAAAAAGTTCTTGTAAATGTCCACATATTTTTCCTTGACCTAATTTCTTATGATTTTTCATAATGTTGGTTAATACTTTACTGTAAATATTCTATAGTCATGCTATTAAATGTCATAAGAGGGTTTCATCTTATAAAGCTATAATAATATTCTATTCTCTTAGAACATCTTAGGCACCTCCCTTGAAGAATTCAACAAATGACAACTAACTACCAACACAAAGTGAGATTCCTCAGTTCCTAATATGAGGACAAAATAATAAATCAAAATATTAGGATGCAAGGTTGACCCACCTTTCCCAATAATTGGCTAAGTTTATCATCTATTGAGGAGTGGATCCCAACAACAATTGTGCTTAGTGCTTACTACTAATCCAAGGAATACCTATTCATTTTTTCTGTATTGTATGCCTAATGACTCCTCATCTCAAGTTAAATTGTGGGAATGGATTTTTATGCCCTCCCTATGACTAAATGGCTACAAGGAGGTGAATATGATATGGTGGAAAAAAACAAGATATAAGTTGGTTTAGCTCTCATAAACTCTCTAAAAAATAATTGAATGCCTACATCCTAACGAGAAATACCATGAGGGGTTTAGATCCCATTTTAGACAAAAAATATTCTTATACTGATCACTAGTTCACTTGGACCAACTAAAGAGATGGTGAACTAAGGGAAAATTAGTTGTATTGATAGATTAAAACTTAGTTATTTCTCTTTCCATTGTCCCCTCTCCACAAAACACCCTTATTTAAGTAGATTCTATTAAACCTATCTCACATATCACCTCCCAATTCTTTAAAATTTTCAAACTTCTTATTCCTCATACCTAATAATCTATCCTTCAAGCTCAACACTTCCCACCTCAATCAAATTTATCACCTTGCTTCCCTAATATCCCTTTGGTTGATGTTCCTAGACCTCATAAAAGTGGTAAGTGGATACAATTGTGGAATGATGCGATTAAATCTATTGAACTACCTTACTATGATCTTAAAATAAGAATATGGCTAGAAAGAGATCTAGAATGGAAAAAAATAATGGATCCAAATAGAAAAAAAAAAACTTGTTTTGGCTTTAGCACTTACTAATAACTTTTCTACAATGAGTGGTTGCTACCGTTGAAATAAAACTTAGAAGATTTGAACTTAATTGTGGTAGAGGATCTCAATTAAGAGATAGGCTACATTGGATGAAAGGATATAAGGGATACAAATTATTTTTTAGTTGGATTAGTGAGATATTTATAACAAGTATGCAATATATTTAATCATATAATTATTTTTGTAATAGAGATGAATAATTAAATAAATGCTATAACAATATATAAGAGTTAGATAAAAGAATTAAAATTAAATATATTAATAACAAATAGTGATACTATTATTGAGGGTAATATAAAGGGGGGTCATCATACTAAAATAATTCGCAAATAAAATCACCCGAGTAAGAAAAGTATTTTATTGATAATCTTATTAGGGATGCTAAGATGGTAATAAAAGTTTTGCAAGCAACAATGAGCTGACAAATAATAGTGTTTATGTGCTATGTAAACATGATATCACTATCACATTAACATTTCTATTATGAGTAAAGTTTAATATTATTTGTGAGTAATAAAATTGATAGAATGTTTGTATTAATTGTAGAGGGAGCCTTAATATCATCGAGTATTGTTAATACTCTTATCAATATTCATATTGATAGTTACCTTAATACTAATGTTAGCATACTTAACCTTATTAATGCTCATCGATAATTGGATAGCATTTTTGGAAAAACCTTTTATAGATGTTGAAATATGAGAGGAAAATAAATAAATAAATGCAAACCATATAATTATTCATGTTGTTATTACCATCAAAAGTTACATATTTAGTACTTTAAATGCCATCATTGGGTCATGAGGAACTATCCTAATAATCATAATACCATATTGACCTTACTGTCAACAAGAAATAGAAGTAGGAACAACTCATTGTGGGTT
Organism: Sequoia sempervirens; assembly: GCA_007258455.2. Classification (NCBI taxonomy): domain Eukaryota; kingdom Viridiplantae; phylum Streptophyta; class Pinopsida; order Cupressales; family Cupressaceae; genus Sequoia; species Sequoia sempervirens. The sequence goes on along the minus strand of VDFB02050231.1, from coordinate 9,126 downwards.
ACGATGACATAACCATTATAATGAGAATATTATTAGTGTAACCATTAAATTGTGATACTTGCAAATTTAATATTTAAAGTATAGTTAATAGTGAGAGATGCATTAATAATAGTATCGCATTAGCAAGTTAAACCAAAAAATTAATTAAAGAAAGGATGGTAATTCTATTGGAGATGGTTATTTTTGCATCATAAATGCTTAAAGCATTAATTAGCATAATTAAAGGATTCAAAAAAAAAATTATTGGGTTTTTCTAGTGAAAAATTATGGGCATAACAATTATATATTTTTTAACATATATAAAATGTATGGTTGGATTAGTGAGATATTTATAACAAGTATGCAATATGAAGTCAAAATTTATTAGATTTGATTCTTAATAAATTAGTTTTAACGATTCAATTTATAGCTTTATGCAATCTATAAGTTTAAATAGTTTGATGGTATCTAAACTTTATACATATAAAAATATGATAAATGTCTGATTATTTTGCTTTCCAATCTATAATTTTTTGATGTTCTTGGCTATATAATTGAGATGATTCACTCATATTGTAATGATAAAATTCATCCTCATATGGAGGATTTTATATTATCTTCCATTAAATTCATCCTCTTTATGAGATTCTTATGGAATATTGATATTCTAGTGTGAATTCTTAATTTTAGACATATCTTAACTAGATAAATTTAGGTTCAATGAAGGCAATAAAACTTTTTTTTCACTTACATAATCCTATTTTGAAGTTAATTTATGTTAGAAACTATTAGATTAAATATTTTTATCCCCAATTATTTTCAAATAATTTTATACTAATCTTTGTATTCTTATTCTTTCTTTCATCGTTTCATTTAAAATTTGAACCATTTAAGGATGCTATGTTATAGATTATAGTTGACTTTCAATTCTTTTTTAATTGTTAATGGTATGAAAATATTATTGATGAGTAGATGAATTATTACAACAATTTTAGATTTGTATTCCCTTTATCTAGATATATTATTTACCAAAGTCTCATTGCTCTTTTAGGTGTACTATATATATATATATATATAACATAGAAAATACAGATCATGTTCCACCTGCGCTAGATTCTTTGTTTGCAAATACCAGTATTGAGATTAAAAAATTGAGAGATTCATTAGCACAAGGTGCAAACCCGGGGATACATAGTGAACCATGCATGTTAATATTACATAGTCTAGAAAAACTAAAAGATGAACTTGAGAGGAATAGTGCATATTCCCCAGATAGAGTAGCTGCTATTCTTTCCAGGCATGTGGGAAGAAGTACATGGTGACATTCCCCTTAAACAAATACAGGATAGTGTCACCAAAGAAATGATAAAATCCACTTTTTTTCCATTTTATCAAAATGTGTGTAAGGATAGGGGATACTAGGTCACTAGATGTGTCGATCATGCTATGGCCTCATTGATCTACCCATGATTTCTCGTAGCACATGGTCTATACCCAAACAATGACCAGATTCCATTGTATTTTGTTCAGCAGTTGTATGTTGAGGTCCATTTGGGCCTCAAAGTTAACTACCTGGACATTCCACCATATGCTGGTCACGGGCATGGTAGGATTGCTGATAGGCCCACATATCATCGAGTAGGTAGACCACCCCCAGTGTCTAGGGTATTGGTTGGTGAGAGGTCTCCTGCTCTCACCCTAGCTCTAGCCCCCATAGCAGATGAGGTTGTTGTTGCTTCCCGAAAGGAAGCAATTGAGACTGTAGGTGACATTGCGGCTGCCACCACTAGGATATCTGATGATCATGTAGGTCAGTCTTTGATGTCCAGACATTCCCGATCCATGCCATTTTCAACACAGTGGACAACCATGGATCCTTTCATAGTGGTCGACATCCCTACTCCTAGACAGCTTGATGCACTTACAGGAGATATGGCACACATGACTGCATTGTTTGGCTGAGGACCTGTTGGAGGCATATGCCCACATTGCATCAGAAAATGGGATCAGTATAGAGCATGTTAGAGATCATTTGAGATGCAGAGGTCGTTCAGTTCTAAGATCCCATCACTCTCAGTTGAGCACTAGTGTGCATCAGGATCCACCTACAGTTCATTTGGCAGCTGCACTGACTATGGGTTTTACTGATATGTTGATTGGTTTTGGTTCATCATCACCGATGCCATCTCACCTTCATAGTCCTCTACATTCATCATATCTGGCACGACATGGGATATATCAGATGGATGTAGATGTTGATTCGTTGCTTGACCATTTGGTGGATATGGTGGAAGAGACCATTTCAGAGGACTTAGGTCATCCGATATCAGATGATGTGCATGTATGTGTGCATGTGCATGTTTCGAATCTTTTTTCATTATTATTATTATTATTTAACTAGATATTCATGTAAGTTGATATATATATGTATATATATTGTTACAGGTGGACATACCTCATATCACTCCTAGTCTTGGTCCAAATTGTGTGCATGATCGATGTGACTCTATGGATGAATTTGTTGCCAGTGGACATGTGAGTTTTACATTTTTATATAATCACACGTGTATATGTACATGCAATATTTATGTATGCATAGATCTAGATTGATATTTACAAATACAAGTTCATTTAAAAATAACTTTCATAAAATTTATTTAATATAAATTATATGTATTTAACACATCTTGTACACAATTTTATTTGCAGGGCTCAACACATCCATCAGAGCAGGACCATTCTCATTCAGATGGTCATTATTAGGAGTAGACATTCATATTAGGCTATTCACACTAGATTTATGATCTTTACCACATGTATTTGATTATATGATGATCTTTAGTATTTGATATTTGATGATCTCTAACTTACATTTTCTTATATGATATACATACATTTGCTTATTTTTTGATCTCTAGTATTCAACATTTGATGATCTTTAATTTACATTTTGCTTATATGATATGTACATATATTTTCTTATATGATATATACATACATTTTCCTCTTTGCTTATAATATGTGTTATGTTTATATGTATTGAATCTCTTTACATGTATGTACATGTGCTTGCTTATGGTTTAAACATGTTTGTAACACATAATATATGTATGCATTTTCTTTAAATATTCAATATACATACATGTTTCCTTATTTTATGATCTCTTACAACTTACATTTCCTTCTATTCAATATATATTTGATCTCTAGTAGAATTTTAGGGAAATCAATGCCACTTTATAATTAAGTTCATTTGTGTTGATCACAATAAATATTTTTTTTAAAATGACTTAAGCAACATGAACTATTGAGTTGAGAACAAGATATAATATTTTTGACAAGTAACTTGAAATTCAATTCAAATATAATTAAGAAAATTCAATTCAAATTATACTGAACTATTATACGTTTTTGACAAGTAACTTGAAATTCAATTCAAATATAATTAAGAAAATTTAATTCAAATTATACCTCTATTATACATTTTTGACAACTAACTTGAAATTCAGTTCAAATATAATTAAGAAAATTCAATTCAAATTATAACTCTAATATACATTTTTGACACTTTAACAAAAATTCTAAAATTACTAGATATGTTGTGCATACCTATGAATTAAGTAACTTGATCTTTTACTACTTGATTCATTTAAACTAGGATCTAGTTATTCTATGTACATTAGAATAATTTTTTTCCCATCCCATATGCATATAAATAGAATATTATTTTTCATTATTCTGGATATCAAATTGCAAGATTAATTCTCATTTATATCACTTGGAGTGCAAATTTTGGAGAAGTTTTTGCACATTTATCAAGGAGGAAAATATTGGAGCTTGACAACTTTTCATTTTTATCAATCAAGGAAAAATTTGGAGGATAATTTAACTAAGTTGGTAGAGGACTTGTTTTGAGTCATCTTTAAGTTGAAGAAGAAAATGGGACAACAAAGAAAAAGAAAAAATACATGTCTCAATGAAAATTGTCAAAAGATCTTGAACAAAAGAGGCATGAACAAAAAATTAAAAATTATTATAGAAAGAAACAAGGTACATGCTTGTTTATTCTCTCTCTCACTCTCAAGTGTGTGTTTCAGAATTTTACTTTGAAAAAACATAAGTATTCATTTGATGGGATGGAATCCATAATGTGCATTACTCCACCCAATTATTTGGTCAGTACACCTAAACATAAATTTGTATGTGCATACATTTTTCATTGGCTTTCTTATTAAAATTATTAATTTTTAATGTATGACCATTTTTAAACTTACAATACCCCAACTTAAAATGTACTCTTAAACTAAAATATTGTACATGAAATCCTTCCCTACAAACCTTACACTTATCTTTTACCAATGCCTTTGTTTAATGTTTTTTTCATCACATTATCATTGTTGAGTATTGCATCTATGCAATTTTTTCTTTACTTTATTCATGAAGAAAATGATAGTGTACTTCAATACATGCTTAGTTCTCCAATGAAACCTTAAATTTTGTGTCCCTTACTATGCCACTTTGATTTTCATAATTTTTTCAACCACATTAATTATTTTATGGCTTTGCAAATTCCTATATATTCTAACTTTTCCCTTTGAAAGAAACCATTATTTTTTCTTAATTATTCATGAAACTACACCTTCATGTACAATGAAGTAGTATTATAATGTTGATATTTGGTGATCAATATCCCCTATGCAATCTACATTACAACATCTAATTAGCTTAATATTTTTCTAAACTCCGATTGAATTTAATATAATGATCAATAGTTCCTTTAAAATATTTTTTAAATATTTTAATAAATGCCCAATTCTAAGCTCTAGAATTATTTGAAAATTATAACTCAAATTATACTTAAAGCCAATGCAATGTCAGGTTTTCTAGAGACTAACATGTATACATCAAAACTCAAGCTATATGGTGGGCCAAGGAATAATAGTTATATATGATAGATTATTCTTTAAATTATGTATTAACACACATTTGTTTTGAAGGTTTCTAACCATTATTGCACTTGAATGACTATAAATACTTTTAAATTTCCTCAAGTTATCTTGGTCATTCAATTTGCAATGTTTATATGATCCTTGACTCTAATTCCTTAAGCCAATTCTTTTTGTTTCAATATTTGTGTTTTGTGTCTTTGGTATTTTATTTTCATCACTTCAATGTTCTCAAATTATTTTTATGTTTTATTCTCTAGGGATTCCTCAAGCTAGAGTCGAGCCAAATCTAGATATTGGATCAAATGAATCTGTTGAAGAACACATGGACCTTGAAGTTAGGGAGGAGACCCAAGTTCAAACAATGCTTGTTGGAGAGGTTGGAGAGGGGTCAAGATCACTTCCTTCTACTAGTATGGATGAGCATATAAAACTAGCACAAAATTATCTCACTTATAGCATCATGTTTTATCAGTTTGTTTGCTTGCATACATAAACTTCATATATATAACATCATATCTCACTTTTGTTTGCAAAATATTTTGTGACATGTAGGAAGGGCTCAACAAGCAGGAAGTTTTCATGCTCAATTCGAGCCAAATCTAGACATTGGATGAAATGAATCCGCTCAAGAATGCATGGTCCTTGAAGATAGGGAGGAGGCACAAGTTCAAACAATGTATGTTGGAGAGGGGTCAGGATCACTTCCTCCTACTAGTATGGATGAGCATATAAAACTAGCTGAGAAGGTGAGGAAACAAATTTCTCATAGAAATTTAGATCATTTACTTGAAATACATATGGAGAAACTGAAATATTATGCCAACCAACCTTATAATAAGAGAAAGAGGTCAATGACTAAAACTGTAAATGGAATGCTCAATCATCATTTCAATCATCTTGATACACTTGAAAAAACCTAATTGTTATCACGTTTACTTCTCTGTGATGAGCTCAAAGAGTCATTACAATTGTTGGGTGTACATTCAACATCAAATAAGAAGAAACACATGGGATTAGAAAAGGATATTGTTCAAAATGTTAAAAAGAGTTTAGATTCCATTGGGAAAGGATCTTGATCAGTGGATAAGGCCACTACAAGAAGGATGATCTTTACATCTATTGTACATCAAGATATAGCAAGAAAAAGAAAAATGTCTGCACTTTCAACTGAAATTTGTTATAGTAGAACCACATTGATAAAATATGAGAAAAATATAAAGTTTTTGGATGAGAGTTTAGAAGGAAATTGGGAAATTATGTGTAGAGCTCCCCGTTCTTATTGGATTGAAGATGTTGTTAGGAACTTGGTCTTAGGTTTTTGGCATGATCAGAATCATCCATCATCAAATACTAGAGATGTTATGAGACACAGGATTGGACCTAGTATTTATGAAAGTCATATCAAACATTAGCTAGACATAACACAATTTGAGATGTATATGAACTTTTGTAATGCATATCCTCATATAAAGATTGGGAAAACAATGTTTCAAAGGTTAAAGCCATATTATGTGAAGATAAAAAAGTTTTTTGAAACTTCTTGTTGTCGTTATCATATTGAATTTGGATGTCTACCATCAGGTGTTCTCAAAGATGAGAGAAGAAATATGTGGTTTCAAATGCACCCTAAATAGGCAAGTTTATTCATAAAGTCTATATATTATGTGACTATGAAAATGGACCTCAAATAAACTGCATAAAATGAATTTGTGAGACATGTGGAAATTTGGCTAAATTTCCTTCAAGAATTGAGGATACTGACCTAACAAAGACTGTAAATTGCAAGAGGTAAGTACTATTTTTAGAGAGTTTATTTGTTTCAATTTCTCATAGATTGTTATTTTGATTCTCTTTGATGTAATGTTTCATTTATCAAGTGTGGTTTATTAGTTATTCACATATTTTACTGAAACATGTACAAGTATGTAAAGTTGCAAACAAATTTTGGGAAAGAATCCACAAGGTTGAACTATGTAGAAGAGGAGATTCCCATTGGAAAATTTATGGAAGATTTTCGAAAATTGATACGACCATACATACACCATTCCTTTTTTGCTAAGTGGAAAGCACAAAAATTCAAAACATTGAGAGATACTTTCCCATGTGGAACAGTTCTATCAGTAGTTGACTTTGCATAAAATTACTCCTCTGTACATCAAAAGGAGATTCAATCAGAGTATTACTTTTCAAAGAAGATCACTATTATGGTTCATGTGTGTTATCGACATGCACAATAAAAATTGGATGGTGTTGAGAGTACAGATGAAGAACGAGCCATTGAGAATGACTATCACTTTTATATTAGTGATGATAAAGAGCATGACACACTTTTTGTCCAACATTGCTTTACAATATTTTTTGAGAATTTGAGAAGTAGGGGTGTAAAATTTGAAAATCATTTTGTATGGTCAGATGGATGTGTGGCACGATTCAAATCTTCACGACCATTCTATGCACTTTGTATATATCATAAAATTTACAAAAGACCACATGTTTAGAGTTTATTTTAGAGTGGGCTTGGAAAGGGTGAGCATGATGGAGTAGGAACTTGCATCAAATGAGTTATCCAGAAGATCGTCTAGACAATGCACATGATGTTGTTGAATGGTGCAAGAAAAACTTTGCATCAAATATGGTTGACACATCTTCAAGAACAAACCGACACATTCCACATAGAGTGTTTCGAGAGATATCGAGTATGTATAAATTACATTAAAAAAAAAATTGAATTTATTTAAATTTAAAATATATATATATACATATTTGTTCACTTAAGTTTTTTGTTGGACATATGTATCTAGGTGTGGATAGAAGATTGATGCATGGATGGAAGAGGGTAGAAAAAACAAGATCTTTGCATTGTGTTAGGAGTTCGGATAGTCGCCATGGATGGATATTAGACACAAGGGATTACTCTTGTTTTTCCACTGAGTGCATTGAGGGAAACTCTGATTATGCATGCAACAATCAAGAACTTGGATATGTTGGTAAATGGGATGCGGTGCCACTATTTGTTTCAGAAACATATGATGAAAACGAGAAAGAAAGATTGGAAGACATTCCTTTGATTTCAATTGACTATGACCATATTTTAGGATTGGTTAGAAAAGGTACACATATGTAAGTTTTCAATAATTTAAATATTATATATATCTAGTTAATGATCTTTAGATACATTTCTAATTTTTTTAGAATTTTTTTGTGTAAATTTGGTGTATAGGAGATGTTTTTGCAGTCATAGCAGAGCCTAGAAACATCGAAGGTGTTAGCTATTATTTATTGTGTTTCACATAAGAGAGGAATAAGCTAACATAACATGAAATAAGTGATGGAATATCATTTCCCACAAGTGAGTTTGAATTTAAAATTTTATATACATTGTATTCACATGTGCACATTACATTATAAATGTTAAATATATATTGTACAAACCTTGAGCACAAAAATTTTGCACATGTTCATATGTCTTACCTTAGGTTCATGTTTACCATGCAGGTTCTGTTGTAGTGCAAGGGACATATCTAAAACAAGTCAAAGTTATTCAACATGGGATTCATTTTGTTGACTATCAACCTGATAACAAGGTATATCAATATAGTCACTTAATAACTTCTACCACTCTACATCTTCATGCAGGTCCACATGCACGTGGCTGAAGAAAATGGAGACTAGATAGTGATGATCATCAAAAAATTTGACATGTTATTGAAGAGCGGGCTGAACCAGAATCTTTGACTTAGATTATATCCAAGGTTTTCAAGTTCACTTTTAACCCTATACATGTTCATATGAGAACTTATAGTAACTTATACATAGTTGTAAATCATTTTGTGTAAATTACAATTATATGTACATATTTGTTCCATGGAAAATTCTTAAGTTCAAGAATCTTTAATAGCATCATCTCTCACTTTTTTTGGTTGCATGTAAACCCATCTATATGCTTTCAATCCTTATTTGAAACATAGTGATTTTTTTAAAAATCATTTTGCCTAAATTACAATTTTATGTACATATTTGTTCCATGGAAAATTCTTAAGTTCAAGAATATTTGATAGCATCATCTCTCACTTTTTTTGGTTGCATGTAAACCCACATATATGCTTTCAATTCTTATTTGAAACATAGTGAAGTTTTTAAAAATCATTTTTCCTAAATTAAAATTATATACAACTTATATTTGTTTCATGGAATTCTT